>JAASFF010000234.1:0-25168 GCA_013365195.1 Cercospora citrullina
ATAAACTAGAAGGACCTAGTAAATATAAAAAGAGGACTATATACTATAGTAAAGTAGCTTATTTAAGAAAGTATTTTAGAATAATTCTTATTTATAGAAAAGGAAGTATAAAAGAAGAAAAAAGAAAAAGAAAAGAAAAAATAAAGCTTAGTAAAAGAAGAACTCGCTAGAAACTTAGTATTATTTAAAGGAAAATAGGAACGAAGAAAGTAGCTATATAGGCTATAAAATAGAAGGAATATAAGAGTTTTTCGAAGGCTTTTCCCTTAACCGAAAATATATAGAGCGTACTACTTACTCTAGCTAAAAGAAGTAGACTAGTATATAAGAATTAT
This sequence comes from Cercospora citrullina, assembly GCA_013365195.1. Lineage (NCBI taxonomy): Eukaryota > Fungi > Ascomycota > Dothideomycetes > Mycosphaerellales > Mycosphaerellaceae > Cercospora > Cercospora citrullina. The sequence continues at coordinate 336 of JAASFF010000234.1, forward strand.
CTATTTATTTATATAACTTTTATTCGCCTTATAGTCTATATATTATAGCTCGTATCTTAAGCGCTCTATATCTCTATTATAAGTAAATAATAACGTCTCTATAACTAGAGTACTTCTATATACTTACTTAGTAAGTAGAAGATAGCTTAGAATCCTATTATAATAGCTATCTAATATCTATTAAAAGTATAGCTAGGCTACTTATTTTCTTTTATAAAGTTAGCTTTTACTTTACTTAAACGTATTATACTCTAACTTATACTAGTAATACCTATTCTTAAAGTAATAAGATTACTCTATTAGCTCTAATATAAGAAGAGGTCTTTTACTAATATAAGGCTTACGTTAGACGCTATAGTTATTAAATTATTATCGCGGCTTACTTTAGCTATCTTTTTTATATAGAATTCTATATAAGTATACTTTACTAGTAGATAGATTAAGAATAGTACTTATACTATATATCTAGCTATAGCGACTTTATTAGTAACTTCTACGCTCTCTTTTAATAAGAAGGTAGCTATTAGTCCTACGCTAGTAGCTTATAAAATAATAATAATAGTATTATATAATAGGTATATTAGCTACTACTATTAAAAAGCTAGTATCTAGTAGAATACTTTAATACGAATTGCTCTAATATATTATATATATATTAAAGTAATAGTAAATATAAGGAAAGATAGTCTAAAGAGTAATAAGACTTTCTACGCTTTAAATAGAGCTTTACTATATAGATACTATATAGAGGCTAGCCTAGTAATATATTTAACTAGTTAACTTAGAGTAAATATTAATAAGACCTAAGCTAATTATCTATAATAATACTTATAGTAGGCGCCTAAAACTATAAATATATTATCCTATATTTTAGTCTTAACTATATATATTATATAGGTACCTATACTAATAATAAAAAGGACGACGGCGATAGAAGCTAATAGAATACTAGGAGTATAGTATTAGTATATAGAATCGTAGTCTAAAGCTAGTATCGAATCTATTTTAAGAATCGAATAAGGTAGATCCTAATCGAGTATAGAGTCCGAATACTAGCGTAGAATAGAGAAATAAAATTAAAGTTTCTAAAAATACGAAAGTAAAAGCGCTTATATATACTATAGTATAAACGTTAGAAGTTATAATAAATATTGAAGCTTAAGGTCTAATAAACCTAGTCGAGAGATAAGATATATACTAAACTCTAATTAAAACGCCGTTAGTATACTAGGTACCTCTATTTATTATTTTCTACTATCTACTAATAAGCTATACTAGGCAGCTCCTCTACTATTAAATTTACCGAATATAACCTCTAGTCTATTAGTAAGCTATAGTTACTATAATCTCTATAGCTAAACCGTTAGGGCATTACTAGCTATTCCTGCTCTATAATATTAAGCCTAGTTATTCTTAGAGTCCCCGGAGAGCTTATAGTAAATAATACGGCCTTTATATAACTATAGTTCTTAGCTAAGAATAAGAGAGTCCTACCTACTACTATACGGCGACTTTAAGACGGAGATTTGCGTAGCCTACTATCGAATACCGAGAAGCTATACGCAACTTCGCTAGCGGCGTAGTCTCTGCTCTACTACGATTAGAGAGACATATATTATCGATGCACTATATAGGATATAGCAACTCGTAGCTAGTCCTCGTTTCATGAACCCGTGATAGTCTCTATCTACCTGTTTACTATAGCTCTGTTCCGAAGCCGTTCGCCAAACATCCTAAATAATATAGGAATGGGCGCAGCGCACAACGCAAGCAATCCGAACAGAGTGTTGCCCCAACCTAAGCCCAACCCGTCGTAAATGCTCAGCCCACTCAGTGGTAAGAGCGCACCGAGCAGGTTTCGCAGAATAGTGCTTGCAGCAATCGCACTGGCCGCATGGTGATTGTAAGTATCCACCAGATACGTCTGAATGCACATCAGAATGATGATAACGCCGAACCCAATCACCGCAGCCCCAATCTGCGGGACGATCCAATGCGCCTGATAGTGCGCTCCCCAGCCGTATATCATAAACCCTGCTGGGATGGAAAGACTTCCTGGTAGGACCATGAACCACGGCAAGCGGTCTTCTGGTTGCGGCTCTTGATTCATTGCGAGTTTGCGACGAACCTTGAAGTCGCTGAAAGATGCAGATACAAAGAGTCCAGCCATGGTCCCGACTCCACTGCCGAGGTAGGACAAGCCAGCACTGCCCGTGGAGAAATCGTACTGATCGACGAACACAAAGGTGAAGGTTGTGAAGAGGATGTAGAGCAGTCCATACAGCGTGGCAATGTAGAAACACATCAAGGATGCGACCGGCGAGAAGAGTAGAATCTGCACCGGGCGTGCGAAGGACTCTTTTATGAGCTGCTTCCCGGCAGTTTTCGAAGTCAGCCGCGGATGCCACGCTGGATTTCCGGTTTTCTTTTGCAGTCTCTGCGCCTTCTTGGTCAAGATGGTATCGGCGTATGTTTCCTTGAGGATGAAGAAACAGGCGACAGTCGAGATTCCAGCCTGAATCTCATTAGCACATCTTCAGCCACTTGAGCAGCGCTTCCCAGCCTTACCGCGATTGTGATCACCCAGAAAACCCATCGCCATCCCGCAGCCTCGGTGAGATACCCACCAGCGATAGGACCCTGGAGCGAATCATGAGCTGTGTTTCCTTCCTGACACTCCGCGCTCGTTGAACTCACAATGACCGGCCCAAACAGAGGCCCAAGAGACCAGCAAGACATCGCCAGCCCTCTGCGCTTTGCGGGAATCATATCTGAAATCGTACCGCTTCCAATGGTGACAGCCTACGAAGAATGAGCGTTCTGAAACAATAAACATGAGCGTCTCGTTCAACTCACGCCAACGCCAGCAAACCCAGCAAGGAACCGAAATGCTAACAGCATCCCAATGTCCGTCGATACAGCATTGCAGATCGTGAAAATGACGAAGAACATGTTGCAAGTATGGTAAACGACATTCCGCCCGTACAATTCGCTACAAGGCGCAACGATTAGAGGGCCAAAGGCGAATCCCAACACGAATATCGACACAACGAATGTAGCAATGGCGTCGGAATCCGTGTTGAACTCGTCCAAGACATTTGGAACACCAGGTGCGAACATCGATGATGCGAGTGGACTGTTTTGTGCAGATCAACATCAGGTCCATGACTCTCTGAGATCCGACTTACGCACGTCAGAAAGGTGACGAAAGAAATAGTGATGATGGTGATGATCTTCCGTGTATTGGTCCAGTTCATAGGATTCTCCGGATCTTGGTCTGCTGGCTCCTCCCACCAGACTTCGAATTCGTCCCGTGCTGATGCTGCGGCATCTCTGGATGGCGATGCATTTTGTTCGATATCCAGATCGCAAATGGAATGCTGATCGAGTGACTGCTCTGCGCTCAATCGAGAAGTTTGAGACTCAGAGGGCAACTTTGTCGGCGATTTCTGCTCAGCATCGTCTGAAACTTCATCAGGCACCTGTCCTAGTTTCTCAGACAGAACCATTTCGCCGGTGGAATGTTACCTGACGTGCACTTAGAGCAGATACACGGAATGGTTGCAAAATCAATCTGTGCGATGTTCCTGCTGTCAGAGGTCCAGCGCCTAAGTTATGCGTGGCACACATCGTTATGTAGTCTGCAGTCTCGACTCTGAGGCAGGATACGACAAATACGACCTGCATATTAGTAGATGCCACCATCGGCGTGACATATCTGCCGCTCCGGTACTAAGAGCCTGTGGCTGACGACTTTGAATATTGGCGGGTCCTAGTGAAAGGACATCATCCTTGTCTGCTGCGCTAGCTGAAACGACCTCGCATTCGGAGCCAGGTTTTCCGAGTGTCTTATGAATAACATGCGCTGCCAGTCCTCTTACATGGGATGCGCCGGCACGTTCGTGCGCTTCGCCTCGATTGCTTATTCGTCGTCGCGCTGGTGAAGAGATACGAGCGATTGTCTATTCAACAGCAGCGTGAGAGGCACCTCCGATCCGGGTTAGTTTTCCATCAAGCATCAGTTGTGCGAGATGCTATCAGCCTCGCAAGGTGGAGTTGAGAGACTTGCGGCCTAAGCCATGCCAGGCCGCCGCAAAATAGCAAAGGTGGCTGCGTGCAAAGCGTTCCGGATCTTGGCACTTCTGCATCGAGAGCTTGGTTTGGGGCAAGGTCTTTACTCTGTTCGGCGAGGCTCCGACCCTACTATGGATGTACATGCTCAAGAACCCAGATTACTAGAGCCCGCTGTTTCCAGGAACAATGCTATAACTCGTCAGAAAACGGAGGCATTCTTCAGTCGCATTGGGTAGATGCAGCTATATAAGGTTGAGTTAGTAAGGAAAGAAAGGAGATGGAATCCACGTCGTCGATGAGAATCGTGAGCGCCATGCTTGTTCCAGCAATGAGCAACGAGATCATTTCGATTATTGGCCTAGCAAAAACAAAACTTCGCCTCCGCATCTCGAAGGTTTGTTCGATCGACAACTTCGCATGCCGAGCAGGGAAGTCGCAGCACGAATTCCAGCAGTTGCAAAAGAGGGCAGTCCGGTTGTCGGCCAGCGATTTATTCGGCGCGAAGTTTGACGCATAAATCAGGCGGCATTTGCAATGTGTAGCTAGCAGCCAGCGCCTGGCGTGGACTTGGCTACCGTTGCTTTTCAGAAGGGCTCTGATCACTCTTAACCGTCAAAATAGCCTTGGAAATAGCCGATCAGTAACTTCCTTAGTGTTGTGCTCAACGATGCTCACCATTTTCGTTTCTGCGTGAACTTTCGGCCAGTCCAGCCAATGCTGCAGATCGTGGCCATGCAGCTCCTGAGTTATACCTTGTAGGCAGTAAATGCCCCAATTCTTGCTGTACCAGGCTGACTGGACAGCAAGCGACACGGATGCAAAGTGCGCAAGTATGACTAGCGCCGGCGGCACTAAAGCTTGAATGAAGGTCACGAAGTCCAAAGGTATCGCAGTCATCCAGCTGAAGACATGGCCTGCTTTTCGTCAGCTGTGGCCTCAGGGTGATCGATCGGTGGTTTCACCTGTCTGCAGCTGATTCTTCGCCGAGTAATGCGCGACGCTCCTGTAAACGTCTTCGAGGGCAATGAGTGCGTCTTTGCAGATTTTCTTCTGGTGTTCGCCGAAGCAAGCTGTATCGATCATGCGGTCGAGGACATAGAAGCGCTCGGTAACAAGACCCGGCAAAATTACTTGCTCGGGATCGGGAATTTCGTACCCAACAAGCACAGGCGCCAGTGGACTTGAATGGAGCCACGAGACGCATGCGTCGACTATGGTCGACACCCCCCGCGTGAGCAAGAAGAGCTCAGTGACTTGCTCCATGCTGACATATCGTGGTTCTGGCAAAGCGTAAGCCATTGCGCAAGATCTCGCTACAGATCTGGAATTACGTTAGCTTGAAAATCACTGGGAAGACCTGAATGAGACGAACGAAATCGATATTACACTGGCCAACGCGAACATTGGCTGAGACAGCTGCTCGTTCAATTGGGAGGATAGCAATGAGTGAAAGGCGCCTACCGCCTTCGCTTGGTGATTGTCGCACAGTCTCATATGTCGTTCTGATTCGTTCGGTCTCTGATGAATGATGTGCAGCGCCGAGAGTGCGAGTACTCCGTGCATTACGCTGTAGCGATCAGTACATTCCCAGGCAATGCTGTGCTGCGAGTTTGACGTACTGAAGGACTAGTCAGCCAGTGCATTGCTTCTGTTCGCAAACAATGTGACTTACCAAAGGATGTCGAGTCGCTTCTTCTGATACCACATCTCGCCATAGTCTCTGAACATTCTTCGTTGCTCCCACGGGCTCAAGCGTCGTGGTCACAATGAAGTGCCGGAGGAGTCGTAAATCTCCCATCCAGTCGTCGACGGAGATGGCCATCTCGCCATCTTTGTCGTGGATCTGGAACACATCGGTCAGTGCCCGTCTCGTGAAAGTCCTGATCTTGTCGGCGCAGGGAATGCATTCGTCGCGGCAAATCTTGGACGCCACGTACCGTGGTGGTGGTGGAAGGGAGCGTTTGCAGACTGCACTGCTCGCCGCGCCGCACGCAGTTCCGGCATGGGACTTGTTCATCGCACTGTCGATATACTGATTAGTGATGGATTTCGCCCAAGACGCGCGCCGCGCCGGCAGAGCAGCTACCTTCACGCGTCGTCGCTTGCACGCCATGCATCCTCGTCGGCTCTTTTTGTGCCCCACCCGACACATGGTCGCATGTCGAGGCGACTGAGCAGCCGCCGCTGGTGCTGTACAAGACTTATCGCATAGTTTGTTGATGAGGATCTCGACGTGCAATGGCCCGCTCAGTCCAGTGCAGATGTTGTAGCCTGAAATGCACTGCCAGCCGGAAAGAACAGATCTCTTGGCGCCCCCGGCTCGGAAGCTGCCGGCCAGACGTGACAGCAGGTGTTTGCCTGGCCTCTGTGATCTTCTTCCTTCTCACTGTTGACTTCTCACCGACATCGCGGAACACCGCGGCGGTCAAAATGCGAACCTTCGTTCAGTCGAGAGCGGAGCCCGGTCACTGATGGCAGCGGCAAGCGCAGTTGGTGCCAGCAGAGCAACCGGAGAAAGGCTCCAGATTTGAAAGACGACAGACCCACTGGTGGCGGAGGATGCCACTGGAGCACCTCGCTGCTAGGACGCTCAGAGGAGATGCAGCCAAGGGAGGGCCTCCAAAGTTGATGAGACTCATCTGACAGGCAGAGGCACAGCGTTGCTACAAATGCAAATGCATCAATCTACCGACGACGATTACTATCGACAGCCAGGCAACATTTCAATATCATTGAGCCGAAATTGTGGTCCTCCATTTCTCCCGGGCAGCCGACTTGTGGACGCGTCACAGGGCTGTCCTGCGAAAGCAGGATGGCCGACAACAACACAAGGCGACCAGATTCGCCAATGCAATCAGAGCGGAGCAAGGGGGTCAGCCCATGATCAAAAGCCGGACTCAGGACGACATTCTTTCCGACGTGAGCCGTTCCACCAGCCACACGACATCCATTGCTCTTGCCTTTCGAATCTACGCATCATGTATCCTTTCGTCGGGACAATATACCCACGCCTTTCGGCTCACTTTCGCCAAGACGCGTCGTCAACCTGACAGCATGCGCACACTCTTGCTGAGACACTCTTTCTCCCCTCGTCAGAAGCACTCTCGTACTTGACCGGAAAAAGGACGCCTGAATCAGAAGTGGTGTGGACAGGTCTCGGACGAAAGTGCCAGCAAGCCGCCGATTTCAAGTTACCACGTCAACATTTCCCGACTGTAGCAGGATGTCGTGCTCTGCATTTCACCTCTTCTCGCCCCCGCCCAGTCGGCCAGGCAGGCTTCCCTGCGTAGTCGGAGTGGTCAAGACGCCTCCAGGTGAGCTGTATGCCCCTCATAGGCGGATAGAGAGGTCGAGCAACAACTTTGATGTCCTTTTTACACTTCTCACAAAGAAAGCTCAGTCATTAGATGCCGGTGGATGGCGTAGCCGAATAGCTGTGCTGTTTTCGCGTTGTATCAGCAAGACGGCAAGCAAGCAGCTGACTCCTTGAGCAGGAAATTTTAAGCGCGGAGTCCAACAGCCTCTTCGCAAATGTTAGCGACTCATGGGCCGCGCCACAGATCTGTTGCTGCAATGGAGAACGTCAGAGCGGTCGTCGTTCGACACAGAAACGATATCGTATTCACGCGTAGTTCGTCAGAACGGGTATCCATACCATCATATGACGCCGCTACGGTACCGTGGAAAGAGAACCACCCAGATCCTGCCTACTACTCCCGGACTCCAACGCTGGCTGTCGCATAATCCTGCTGATCTGTCTCAACGCTCTCATTCGTCGTGGATCCGTCCTCGGAATCGTCAAAGCTCATTGCGCCTTGAAAGCTCTGTCCACCTGAGCGACGTGTTCCTCACATTCGCTCAGACAGTGGATTTGTTGCTCATCTGGTACGAATCGAGCCGCTCCTCTTTGTATTCGGTGTTGCGACTGCGCTTGAACTCCCGGAACTCGAACCAGGATGCGAGGAAACACCAGACGGCCAACTGACTGAACGCGGGAATGTCAGTTGAGGTTCTGCATATCGTTATCATTGCTCGACGGCAAGCGAGACTCACTTCAACACTCCTGCGACACCCATGACACCCCAACTGAGATCACATCCGACGCCTTTGCAGCTTTTCAAATTCGCTTGGAAGATCAATCCCATCACAGCGGCCCAAAAAATGATTTCGAGGAAGTTGATGATCGCGTAAGCTTTCAAGCTCTTCCACTTCCTGAGGAACCTTGTGTGCTCCGACAGCAACTCGTAGCCGATCAATATCAAGCTCTTGGCTCCCTGTTCGACTGTTAGCATTTTCAATTCATGCGAGGATCATCAATAGCTCATACCATGCCGAGCGCGATGGTGTTCGCTCTTGTCCTGGGCTGGTTCTTCATGAAGAGTCGGGGTACTGAGAGACCCATTGCGATGACGACCAGAATGATGTACACAATCTGGACTGGAAGCTTGTAACGAGCTTGGAAGTAATCCTTGAAGGCCATGATGGGGAAGTCGTCGATTCGACGACTATGAACAGCTCGATTGCTGGATGTTCGACTGTTTGGCTGTCCGATTGTCGACCGAAGCTTTGATCTCGTTCCCAAATCTCAGGTATCTGGTGTTATTCTGTCGGCTCGAACTTGTCGTCGTGCTTTGCAAAAGGCTGCTGATACCGAATCCATCTTCAAGAACACTCTCTCCTATATACGACAACAACCAGGCAGACGTTTTGAATGTATGTTTGCTAGCCTCGCATTCAAAGCGAGCTCCCCAGATTTAGATTTCAACTAAACCGGGGCAGAGAGATACGGCTAGGTTTGAGCGACTTCGGAACGATCGGAACGAATGCGAAGCACCACTCCAATGGCTTCAAACTGTTGCTTGGCAACGCTTATCTGCCACCGGATGGCGATGCAATGCCGGTCAAACATCATCGGACATCTCGGGACTCGTAACTCCTGCTTGAAGGGGCTGACAAAGACACATCGCATAGTCCAAACAGGCTGCCTAGGCTGCAAAATGAGGGGCCACCGCATCAGTGGACGAATTAAGACGCTACGCATCTCTGCTCGAACGCTCCGAAAGTATGGGAAGCAGAAACATGCGTGCATAAATTGCACTACGAACGGCAGTGTATCTGTACATTCTTACTCAAACGAGCACAAGAGAGACACGGATACACGCCTACCGCCATTGACATCCTCGCAGCCTCGTGTCAGCTTGCCAATAGCAAAGAGTACAATGTGGTTGACTTGCACAGAAGCATGTCGGTTTACCGCTATCACACTTTGACAGCCACAATTCCAAAATCGAGTACTACCTCCACAATTTTACATCTCGCAAACAATGCGACTCGGTCGCGGAACGATTCTGCCTTCGCCCCCAGAGCGTGCACATATGGCGTATGTGGCTGGGCAGTACATCGTGTGGCAATGCAACTGTTCCTCCTTCTCTAATCTGGTACAGGCGCGATAAGATCCAGCCCTCCATGAGGCCCGCTCTCATGATCTTGACAATGATTAAGGCAGATCAGGGTCCCCTTTGCTTTGCCAGGGTGTCCTGCAGCTAGGCTGTTGGCAGTGCTTTCCAAGTCCTTAGGACCTTTGCGCCGACTCGCCCCAGGAAAGCTGCAGTCGTGGAAGGATGAAGAACTACGCGTTTGCAGTCAACGCTGATCATGTCGCTCATTCTCATGATCAGCAGTACAAGTGAGCACAGTTCAATCTGTTACATGAGACCGTCTGCAGTCCATTCGCTATGGTGCTACCTCCAGGACACTGCGCCAGCCCATCACCATTCGGAGTCCGATGCCACATCACGTCAATTTCCATCGCTTCTAGTACGGGAGGGCCGCACTCCCGGAATCTTCTCACGAACTGCATTAACTCCTTCAATTTGTCGCCGTGCTCCGACAGGTACGAGACTAAAGAAGATCACATCTGCCACAATTGACAGAACGCACACTGAGACTTGGATGGAATCCGAACCTCGCAGAAGAGAATCTCCAATGTATTCTGGACAGACTTGTTTGTCTCTTCTCATCGATCCCGGCTGCAGAATATATCAACTAAAAGCTATGAGTTCGATCATTTATCAAGCCCACTCTCGCAAAACTTTGCCCAACACATTCTCCATCACAAGTAGCAGCAATAATAGCCAAAGCACCACAACTCTCAAGGCGACACCAATCCCGCAGGACACTCTCTATCATTCAATCTCACGCCACCTTCATTGTTGGTCGGCGTGAAGTCCGCAATGCGTGGAATATAGCTATTGCCTTCCCTCTGATAATACTTGAGACAATAATCTGGTTCTGCCCCAAAGATGAGACACGGCCCGGTACCCCTCGGAGCGCCTTCGCCCTCGTTCTTCGGTGGAGAGGTCAGATATGATAAGCGACAAGTGTCATATGTCAATGGGACCACGCCGTAATCGAACTCGTAGTAGGTATTCGCATCGATAAACGGCGGGATGTAATTGAGCGAGAGGCAGGTCGGCCCCGAAGCCGCGGAAGTGGTGGTTGTTGTCTGATAGTCGGCAAGCCAGCCACGCTGTACACGAAGTGTTCTACGACCAACGCGTTCAAGTGCTCCATGAAGAAGAAACATATCATACCGTCGTCCGCGTAGTTGACGTGGTCGTCGCGCACTTGGTGGTAGTCACCGGCTTTGGTTTCTTGCATCGAACAGTACACGAAGCGCTGTCACTGCGATAGTAGCACTTCTTGCTTGCTCTGCTCCATTTCGCATCCAAGCAACGCAAGTCCGCAGCGCAAGCCTTCGCACAGTCGTCGAAGCAAGAACGCCAATCGTTCTTGTAGCTGCCACTTGTGAATTCGTAACCACAATGGCGAGTACAGTATCGGGCCTTGAGTGTGATGGCTCCGTTCTTGCACGAGCTGCTTCTCGTTCCCAAAGCCCTTGGATCTGCCAGAACACCACCGATTGGCAACAAGGCGAGCATAAAGTGGCCGAGAATCATGTTCCACGAGAACGCCGGGTGGAGTTGTGTACCGTCTGATGCAGCACCAGGTCTGGGTCGAATATTTCTTGGTTACATGGCGACGGGAGACCTGTTCACATACGCGGTAACACTTGCAACGCCATGACCCATGGGCCTGCCTGGGTGGAGTGCGCTCTCGCTTGATGAAAGTGAATTCTTTGGTGATGTGGCACATCTGGGTCAATGCCATTCGTGCAAGCTAGAAGCTTGCACGAAGCTTCACAGTGGCTGAACTCACTTCGAAGTCGGACTTCACCGCAATCCCTCCAGTTTATGGACGCCAGGTCAAAAGGCTGTCAGTAGAGGAAAGAACATCATTCCTTCAATCTGGGAGCTGCGTAGAACAAATGGATGTTCATGAGCTGGTAAGCTGCTGACTCCGCAAGCGTGTAGAGAAAATCACTTGCACGTGGCGTACACCTGGCGTTGGCTACAACAGCTGATGGCCTGATGCACAGCTTAGCAGGAAAGTGTACAACAGAAGTGGCTTCCTCCTGCCCAATAATGCTGTTCGGGTCAGAATTGCCCACCCTATTATTTTCAATTCACGCCCGTCCAAAGATCAAATGAAGCTTTGCACTCCTTGCAGATTCCCGCTTCAACTCGTCAGCCCAAAATCACGGGACTACACATACATATTTGATAGAGAGTGATGCAGGTGGGTTTGGCCAACTGACTTCGTGGCGGGACTGTGGCGAGCTGAGAGTGGCGAGATCTTTGCTGGAATGTAAGCTACACCACAAATTGTCTGCACAACTATTCTTGCTTGCCATGCAGCCCCAGATTCGAAAGGTCTTATCGGCCGGCTAGGTCCTGCGGAAAGCATACGTGACGCTTTTGCAGCAATAATTCGAGGCGGCTCGAAAGCTGTTCCATCACGACTGAAGCAGCCATAGCTTCTAACCTGACTGGATCGGCCCTTCATGGCTGCCAGTATACGGTACGCAGAGCATGACGATGATTGTATCAGAGGCAAGAAGTCTTCACAGAAGGCCTATCAATACATAGCTACGAAGCAAAGTCTTCAACCGAAGCTTCGAAGTCATCAAGCTCGACCAATTCCGGCCCTTTCGTTCCTGCTTCAAGCAACTCACTAGCTTCCTGATCGTCTTTGCTCTCCCAAGATATTTCCTTAAACAGTAGATCATCCACGAGATCTTGCTCACTTGACTTGACAGCTTCGCCCAACGCAGATACGTTTGTCTCCGGCTCTTGCTCTTGCTCTGCTGTCTTCGAAAGAGACAGACTCATCAGTGCATCTCGATATTCTCCCACCGACTCTCCGAGCCCGTCCCTCATCTCCAACAAGATTGCTGATCCTGTCTCAACATCGTGCGCGGAGACTTGACAAGCTTCTTTGGCTCTCTCCTTCAGCTCGGCCTCATCATCCTGCACTGAGCCATACTGTTGACTTGCTCCGCCTCCTGACTTTGCCATCCACATCATCCACGCACTTGCACTTATCTCTGCTTCATGCTCGAACGCCTTTGCCACATCCTCTGGTGTGATCTCATGCTCCTTGGCCGAACCGACGATCTTAGATGCGAAGTAAAAGCAGCTCGCAGCAAGTTTGTTATGGCTCAAGGCAGGGTTCCAGTTCTCTTCCAGAAGACAAAAGTCCATCAAGTTTAGCGTTATGGTTTCCACATCCGGCGACGTGCGTAGATTGCCCTGAGAAACAAAAGTTAGAGATGTCGGCTTCGATTCGAACAATTCTGTGTACACCCGCGTAACTTTTGGCGTGCCAGGGGCATCCTTTGGATCGGGGTGAGCAGAGGCTATGATTTGTTGTTCGGAGGCATTCGCTTGCTCATCCGCACTTTCGACACTTCGAGCGGGAGTTGGGCTATGGCAACCGCGGCCACGAGCTCTGCCTCGCTGTCCGCGTGTTGATGCAAATGGCTTGCGGGATGTGTGGCGATCCTGGGCAGGGTTTTGTCGTCTCGTTGCGGGAGCCACATTCTTCGCCACTTTGGACGCCCTTCCTTTTCGAGTTGTGGCCGGCATGATGAGTGCAACTAGTAGTCTAAGGAGTTTCGTGTTGAGTTGTTAACAATGATGAAGTATGTTGGGTCGATCTGTAGAGACTCGAGAAGGACAAGCAGCTGACTTCTTTGTTCAACATTCTGAACTTCCGTGTCCGGAACAACATGCATCATTGTCTATTTCTTCCCAGCCAAGATCACTACGCGAGACAAAGAAACCGCACATCTGCCTTGCATCGGTATGCACAGTGCCAAGACTTGCATAGCAGTTATTATGCGAGTGGAACCAAACTTTTACGATTCGCCGTATCACTACGACAGACCAATCCAAGCATGGCTCATAGCAAGTCGAGGCCGCGAGCCTCCACCCACCTATGGGACACAGCCAGACGAATGGCTTGCATCTCGACCATGATTCGGCAATGATAGTCACCACACGTGCCCAACAATGGATCTCGTAGCTGGATCCATGAAGCATATGTCCTTAGCATCCAGATTTTTTCGAATTCTTTCTATATATACTACATCTACCTCCCACCCCAGCATCCTCTCATAAAAGTGATTCTAGCACCCAAAATTATCACCACACATCACTCCGATCAACAACTCAACCCGAAATGCTCAACATCTCCAAGCTCAAGTCCGCTCTCTCGGGCATAGTCCCAGAGACACGCTACGCCGACAACCTGGAGCCCGCGCAAGGACTCCTCACTCCCCTTCCGCCAATCGCCTTCGCAGCACCAGTGTACGCCGGGTGCCCTGTGTACACTCAACCGGGCCGACCATCCTACTTTCCAAAAAGGAGCCCATGCAAGCCACCCAGGAGAGCTCAGGGCGACAAGCCAGCTGCAACGTCGCCTCAGAAACCAGAGCAGCGCCGACTCTATCTCCGCCAACCAGATGAAGCCGACGACCTCGAAAGCGGCCTCTCTGATGCCTCAGATCACCCCTCCGAAATCGAAGAAGAAGATGGCTTGCTGAAGCCAAAAGATGACGAAGCCAACTCGGGAGAGACCACGTGGGAGCAAATCCAAGCTCTCTTCTTCACCTGTCCCATCTTCTTCGTGATGTTCCCTTTGGTGAAAATGCATGACTTGGGACAAGTCCTCGACCGCTTCCGTCGCTACACGGGCACCCAGGGCGACGAGGAGGAAGGCGGGTTGTGAAGGGTCACGCGGAGACCCATGGCGTGTTCAAAGGAGCGGAATTCTTGTTTCAATTGTGTATTGTAGTAACTTGATTCGAGCAAATTCGTGAAATTTTGAAAATTGTCTTTTGACTCTGATTTCATGCGCGCTTTGACGGCCAGTCTGCATCTCCAAGTCTCAACTCGTCAGAGATAGATGCAGGAGGAGTGACGAGAGGCATTTCGTGATCTCTGTTGAGTCGACGTGTAGCTGAGGGGCCGAGGGTGGCGATGGTTGAAAAGCTGGATGTCACTCAACCCGGTGACTGAAGAGCCGGGACCTCTGGCGTCAAAGGACATTGCTCACCACGCAGTGCTTCCTCAGTAGTGACGGCCTGTCGGAGGGCCGAATGTGGCAATGACCTAGTTGCAGCACTCAAGAGACCCGTATAGTGAATTGTTACTTCCCTTGCGTATTATATGCCTGCAAAGTAAAATCATTGAGTTGCGTTGGGTATATGCTCTTCGTCAACTCGTCCCGTTCTCCTTCTTTGTGCGTCCGACGCCGCAGTCATATGTCTTTCCTGAGCTCGTCCTTGGTCCTTCGAGCATTGAGCGATGGTACTCGCCCATATCGCGTGTTCCAGGATCGTCATCGGGAGGCCAAGGATTGCATCACCGGCATCATTCCATCCGTCGGCATAGATCCATCTCCCCTTCATCCTTTCCACTTCTCAACCCCTCATCCCATCCCCGTTCCGTTCGTTCCAAAGCCCTCATCTCCATATTGCATATAGTCATTGCTCGCCGCGTAGTTCCCCGCTCCATTCGTCCCACCAGCCACCATCAAGTCTCCACCCATCGAGAATCCAAACGGCCCACTACTCGCCCCACCATTCAGTCCTCCATAATCGATGGGTCCATTCATGGCACTCCCCGGCATGGGATTTTCCATTATTGCGTCGTGTGTCAACGAAGTCGGATTGTTATTCTTGATCACCCCGGCGTCAAACATTTCCCAATCAATTGTACCAGGCATATCGAGCATATCGCCAATCATGCCAAATTCTGGAAGAAGGGAATAATCTTGCGAGTTCGAGTTGGGTGAAGGTTCGTTTGAATTAGGTCCCGACGATGAAGTGTATTGGTTTGTGCTCATGGGACCAGTCGCTTCACTGGTTGAGAGACTCCTTGCTTGCGAAAGCTGCGGCATGTAGAAGGAGACAGCCGGGACTTGAGGATTGCCGTTCGAATTTTGCGGTGATGTGTATTGCAAGCTCTCGCCGAGATCAGCAGTACTTTCCCAATTGTGGTAAGAAACGATGCCGCCGAAGGGCATCCCACCTGCCGTATGAGTGGCTTTTGACGTCTGAGCAGGAACGCTTTGCGGCAGTGAGAAGTCAATGCCCAGATCATCATTCGGAATACCCATTCCAGGTCGTGAAGGTGCCGCGCAGTTCATACTTGTTTTCCGCGTAACATCAGGTTGGTGGGGAAATCGGGCTCGCACCTTGGTTAGCATGGTAGACATGGCCCGACAGGCCTTCTCCGTGTCGTCAAGCATATGCTCTTTTCCGATCTGCTGAGGAGCATTACGATCACGCTTTCGTCCTGCTGCAGCGGCGGCAGACCAGATCGTGTGGCTCTTTTCCAATGCATCCATCATGACACCTCGGATGGGACACATGATAAGGTTCGGATTAAGCACAGCTACGTTGTCTCCGATTTGTTGCGAGAGCTCCAGACAGACGACCATAGCGGCGAGAAGGAAGTCGTGGGTCGAGATTGATCCCATGTACCACTTCACACTTTCCAGCTGACCTCCAGGTTGGGAAGCGGCATATATTTCGTGCTGATGCCGCAGGACCTTCAACGCTGCATCAACGCAAGATCTGCGACTGAAGCCGATGCCGAACTGTTGCTCTTCGACGGAGAGTTGAGCGAATGGCCGTTCCATGTATCTTCGGTGTAGGACCATCTTGGTTTTGAGGTAGATCAAATCCAAGTTAATGCGACACATCACTTGCTCAGCCGGTTCTGTGACAAGTTCGCTCATATCGGGCATCTGTAGAGGGGGTGGCATTGCGGCTCTTGCTTCGTCCAGTCTCCTGTCAAGATCCATCATCTGTCCGTGACATGGCGGCACAGTAGCATGAATGAGCTCGTTGACTTCCGCGAAAACCGCAACGAGGCCGAGCTTGGCACGCATATACGATGAAGGCGTGATCTCATCGACGCTTCGATCGGGTGGCAGCACAGTGGTGTTGACGTTGAAGTCCCTGTCGAGAAGGTTCCTCGGCGGCCGAGTGTCGGACTGGATTCTCTTGACCTGAGGCAAGGTCAGCTGATTCATGTTGATGCGCAAACGTCCACACCCACCATTCCTGGCATGCCAAGTTGAAACGAGAACAGGACGTCAATCATGCTGATGACAGACCACACTCTCCGCCTCATTTCGCCATCAAAGACGCTGATGCCGGGATGATTGTCCGAATCTCGATGATATCCCATGCGCAGGCCCAGTCTCACTACCAGGCCAATTATCAACCAAGCACTGACTGAGGCTTCGGCACTTCGCATGCCCGCTCCGAAGAGCATCAAGCACTCCATCGTATGCGCTTGGCCCTTGGTGTAGTCCGCGGCCACTACAGAGATGCATTGTCAGTCTGCCATTCGTCTTGGTCGCGTTTGGAGCGATCGCGCAGCTGACTTACCAGCAGCAGATCCAGCAAGTGAGTGAAACCTGGTCATTTCAGCAAGTATCCGCTTGGCCGCGTCAGAGTCTGGATCCGCGTCGCGAAGACCGAACGAAGTCTTTCCTCAAGTCAGCAAACATCACAATATCACCAGTGCACAGCATGACATACCGCAAGCGAAAGAATGGCAAACAGAAGTCCAATCCACATGGTGGGAGTGTCTCTCGGGTCGCGCCAGAAGTTCCTATGGCCTAACTCAGTCACAAGCGCGACACATTAGCAGACACGCACGTACCGGTACTGATCTTGGAAAGTTGGAGCATGGATGATGGGTTTGAAGGGGTCTGGCGAATTGAACCATAAAGCACATAGGCGATCTGTAATTCTCTTCTCGGGCATTGCTTTGATGAGCTGCTCTCTGGTCATCGCGCCGCCCGCACCACCGAGCATCAAGCCCAGATGTGAAGAAGTCTGATCGGGCGCCAGATTTTGCGAGGCCGCTTGGCTCATTGGGGTGGTGCCATAGACATCGGCGACGGTTCTCTCGGGAGAGTCCCCTTCGGCCTGCTCGTCATCTTGCTCGTCACCCAGCTCTCGCTTCAGGTCCGATATACCGTTCAATATGGCTTGCCAGTGCGTCTCGCCGACATAGCTGATCTCTCCATTGCTGATGCGCAGCTTGCCAAAAGGCTTTGTCGTGCTGTCCACATCGTCCTGCGCTTCGCCATGTCCATTGTGTCCATCTTGCGGGGCATAGTCATCGCTATCGCTGGGTGGAGTGAGCTGGGTCGCAGCGCCCTGCCTGCTCTCTATTGACAGTGTCCGCGTGGCTGCCGATTGTGAGGTGGCCGCGCTCTCCGTCTGCTGTGTCTGCGCCTGCTTCTGACTCTGCTGGTTCATCAAGTCCACCACGAGTGTCTCCAGCTGCCGTATCCGCCCTTTGACATTCTGATTCGCCTTTTGCTTCTTCTGAGGTGGAACATAATGGCATTGGCCTTCGCGACTTCGCTTGATACACTGGTCGCAGGCGGGGTCGTGGGATCGGTTACATTTCAGCTTTCCTTGCCGGCAGGGAATACAGGACAACTGCGATCGGGCGCGCTTCTGCTTGAGGTGTTCTCCATTTGCGAGCTTATTCAGCGCGTCGTGGGCGGACTGTGAAGTAGTCGAGACGCTCTCGCTGGCGTCAGCGGGGCCTTGCGACATGATTAGAAGAGAGGGCGGGCGCGCGCGGTGGAAGATCGGACGGCGGGGGCGACGCAAGTAATGAGATTAGTTGCGCAGCGTGGATGAGGCCTCGACAGAGCCAAGTGATCCTGCAGGAATGCCCACGAGCTCTTCTTGCACGCGTGCAGTGCTTGTGTTGCAACGCGAACTGCCTGCCGCCTAGCGCATTGGAGGTTGTTGTCTTGCTCTACTTACGCTCTCGCTCAGGCCGAATGGAAGCCGTCGTCTTACGGAGGCCAAACCGGATAAACCGCTTGCTTCTTCACACAACTAATGTTTCCGAGCGCCTACAATAGCTTCTTCGCACATTCGGACTTTGTTGTCGCAAACTATGTTGGTCGAGGTGCTGCCCTGCTCGTTCTTTGTCAGCACGTAGGATCGACGCCGAAGTGGATCCGCAATTCATGTCATTGGTCTGCCCCCTCAACCGGCCGATTCCACACTTCGTACGGCCGACATCATCCTCTTCTCATTGGGACAATGCACCCGACCAAAATACCCCAGTGCTGCAGGGCAACGTCCACGCCCCTAGATACAGCTTGGCAGCAGATGACAGATACGATGAGTAACGCACACATATGACTACTCTTCCATCTTGGGGAACCGACATCGGCGAAGGGGACGTCTAGTTGCAGTGGACACGCACAACCAGGATGAGAATGCCTCTAGGGCCAAATCGCAGAACTCCCGGGACGGACTTCATGCGGGTATGATTGAGAATGGTGTTGGCAGAGTACAAAGCATCCACCATTGCAGTATGAAAATGTCGGAGAATTGATAGCATCAACTTCGAAGAAGACGTAAAACATCTCGACTTCATCTCCCAACATCTCAACACTACCTCTGTCCAGATTCTCACTCCCAAAATGTCCCTCAAACCCCCCTTCAATGCCTCAACCACCCACCAAAAAGTCAAAACAGCCCTAAACCTCTAGAACACCTAAGACCCTTCCAAAATCTCCCAAGCCTACACCCCTGACTCCATCTGGCGCAACCGCGACAAATTCCTCTAGGGCACAGAACAAATAAGCACCTTCCTCACAGCCAAATGGGAAAAAGAGAAAAACTACACCCTTCGAAAAGACCTCTTCGCTTTTACGGAAAATCGTATTGCGGTGCAGTTTTGGTACGAGTATCAGGATAAGAATGATGGGATGAAGTGGAAGAGGTGCTATGGCTTGGAGGATTGGACGTTTGATGAAGAGGGAAAGATGAGGAAGAGGCAGATGAGTGGGAATGATGTAGAGATTACGGAAGAGGAGAGGTGGTTTAGGAAGGGGGTGGATGTTGATAAGGTGGAGATTAGGGAGGAGCATTGGTGAGGTAAGTATTATTGGGTTGATACGCCACTGGCGGCGCTCTACTGATCAGCGTTCAGAGAAGATACTGCATGTACCACTTGGTCTTTAATGTTGTTACTGCAACGGCAACCCTTGTGAATTCCGTAGCCTTTCGGGCCCAGCTTTGCTGTTTCCAATCTGGACCAGCCATGATAGTCTCAAATCGCATCCATTTGTCATTCGCTTCTTGTGGCCCATGACGAGGCAACGGATACGTGAATGCGTACAACATGGTATCACGGCCAAAGCTGTCGCTTACTACACCCAGGATCACGAAAGGCACGCCAAGTAAGGTCTCCAGGGGCAGCTTATTGAAACGATCCAAGAATCCCGTGATCAGGAACCATAGCGACCCGGGAAAAAATCGATTTGATCGGCACGATCTCCCTGTCCACGAAATTTAGGAACATAGCTACTGTTAGACCCATGAAGAGTGGATAGGCACTAATCAGGAGCACAGCGGCAACCCTGCGACAAGCGTGCAATAGCAAGACTTGCAATTGCATGTGTTCGAACTCCAGGAAGAAGAAGTTGTCCATCCCTAGAGACCTTTTAGAACTAAAAGCTCTGCCGACAAGGAATCCTCTCTCGTAAGGAATAAAAGTGCGGTAGCTTAGATCGCTGTAAAGCACGACTGTAGTCCAATGGGGCAGGTGAAACCCTCTGTAGAATCTCATGCGAAGCGTTCCATGCCCTTTAGATGGCCAAAGTTCGACGTGTGCTTTGATAAGTTTTCCAGATTCCGGCATTCTAAGCCCCAGTTCCGCGTCAAGATTCGGACACGTTAGGTGTTCAATAGGAAAACCGAAGTGCATCTTCTCCGTTTTTACACTGGGCAATACGAAGCACGCCCGTCTCTGGTTGCAGGTACCCTGGGCGGATGTTTTCCTGAGCTCAATGTCAAGAGCGCATCTGGTTTCGCAAAGGATCTGTACTGTTCTTTTGTCGCCGTACTCGCGTCCATATACGTTTTCTAACGGATCGCGGAGTACGCTAAATATCTTGTAGAGATCAAAGCAGAAATCGTGAACATTTATACGCAGAGTAATCAAGCGACACTCAGCCTCTGAATTATCAGCAGATTCGCGAGAATCTACAGCATAGAGGTCTGGCCGTCGAATATCTAAGGGTCGGAGCCGGAGTGCCAGCAATGTCTCGGGCTCGTTTTCGAGGCGACATCTCAAGATCATGAGTTCTCTTTCCCAGGTGTCCAGCCGGGGTTTGAAGACTTTTAAGCAAAGGCGTGATATCTCGTGCCTATCTCTCCATCGTAGACTGTCGAACTTTCCAAGAATTCGCTGATGGAAAGTGACATCACCTGCGCCAGCCCGATACGCAGTTGAAACGGTGTTGTTGTCCGCAACAATATCTCCACAACCATGAAAATCACCAGGTGATTCAGCTAACAGTCACGTCGTCATCTTAGGACCAATGCAGTAAGTTTTTCCAACAACTTTGAATGCAAAGATTGAGTGATCGGAACCGGTGCCGAGGATCTCGTCTTGAAGCCTCTGGAATGCGTTTGCGCCTTCTCCGTACAGAAAGGGTATATTGACACCCAACAAACCGAGAAGTGAATACTAGTAGACGGTCAGCCGATGAGCAGATATGCATGCATACTTATTCATAATCTGGACAGTGGAGTATGCGATAGTGCACAGGGGGTATTGCTTAACTAACGCTAGCGATAGACATACCGCACGATCTTCAACCTTCGTACCTGCATGCAATCAGCGGCTTTGTTGATCGAATTGGCAGACTCTGCTTACTTATGCGAGCTGATGCCCAAGACATTTTTTGTGCCACACTAAATTCACTTAACGGCCTTTGCTCTCTCCAGACGGCTTCGTTTACCCCTTTCATTCTTGCTATGTCTGGAATGATATCCTCAAGGTCGCATATTAAACGCCATGACTGGCTGTAGAATTTGACTCTGCGAGGAGCGATCATCTCTTGCAGTGTCCAAGCTCGGCTGAACCATGTGCAATTTTCGAAGGCCGTGCGGTCCCATTTGTCCCACACTGATGAAAGGTGATGTTCATCTGACACTGAGGTCGAGGAAAACTTCTCATGCGTGGGACTCGGACCGGCAGTGTCGGCGCCAGTCGCGACAGGACGAGAGACAAATGATGCCTGTTCTGGGTCGGGCATATCGTGAAGGTAGACATAGCAGACCTTAGCATCCTTGTACCACCGATACATTGAATTGATCGATTCTGTCAGCTCTTGACTGCTGCTCTTGTCGATGCATGCGGTGTCTGCCCAGACGTGCGGCAGTCCGTCAGCGGCAGCTTGCTGGCGACACCATTGTAGCTTATTTCAGCCTGCCTTGGATCGTATTCCCTCTTTTCGATTCACGATATCGGCGTATCTCACTTCCTGCTCATCCTCTAGCAGCCACCTATGCGACAAGATGGCATACTGGTTGCTCTCGCCGTGGGCGATGTCCAGGGTAAGTTCATCGCCCTCAGCTCGCAGAAGTCTCATATTTTCGGTGTATGTGGGAATCAAACTCGGCAAGATTGAATGCTTGCTGTGTGCGCAGTCGTGCAGTGGAGCAGTGGAGCAGTAGCGAATGTCCTCAGGAAGTCCAAAGCAAGAGGTGCAAGGACTCAGCCTTGTCCCCGCCGAGAGCGCTTAACAAGGCTGAGAAGGATGTGCTGCTCCCGTGATGTCGTGCCCATCGCATTCGTCGATCGGCGCAGCCACCATATGCAAGATGCGGGAAAGGCTGAAATTCCAAGCTGTTCATGCTTCGAGGCTTGGGATCTTGCGACACGTTGCTGATATGTTCAAAGAGCATCGTGATCTCCTTACGAATTGAGAACCGTGACTTTCGTCAGTCTTACTTTCAGACTGTTGTGCGTTGTGTCACGAAGCTTGATGAAATGCAAGAGGTGGAGAGCGGCACCCTATTCCCTCGAGGGCAGAAGAGCGTGGATGTGAGGACTCTCGGGATTAGATATATGATTTAGCATCGATTGATGGGCTCTGACTAAGGTTTTCGAGGAATGAGTTGCGCCCCTATGAACATCAAATTATCGTCGTGGCTGCTAGCAAGAATCATCTCAAGTACTGCCGCAGCGTCAAGACTGCTCGAACGTAGGCGGACGGATAGTAGATTGCACAGCTATTCTAAGGTAGCACAAAGCGAGTGAATATATAGCCCTTATTCCGTGTCGTTTTGATTTCAAAGCAGTGCAGCGTAAGTGAATGTATTTCCAATCAATCTTACTTGGTTTCCAATAGTTCTCATAAATCGAACGCTTTCTTTACAAATCCACAAGCACGAGCATCGTATCTCGTACATCCGTTCTAACGCTATCCCAGCAGAATGCAACTCTCAAAATCTCGTTCGAATGTGGTTCAAAAGCAATCTCCGCGTTATTCCAGAGCCTATAGGGAAGTCCTAGCATCTCGTCACTTGCCGGACCAGTTTGAAGATCAAGATCTTAGCCGCCCAGATCCGTTAAATAGTGTGGCAGACAGCGACCTTGGTGATCACTGCATTGACATTGAAAGCACAGCTGTCGTATTTGGTTCCTTGTGCATCAACATAGATAACCCAATGGTTTAGATCGTTCTCTCCGTTGGTGCTCCACTCTATATCATAATGTTGTTTGGTGCCTAATCTGTTGTAGACCATGTAATCGTATGGTTCGCCACTTATTGGGTTGAATACCACTAGCGAATGGCCGTTCTCATCATACCAGTCTCCATTGTAGTTAGTCCTCGCGGTCACGCAAGTGCCAGGAATCGGGTCTGAGGACTTCCAAGCACCGAATTCGGGTTGTAGACATGAAAGCGCGTGAGTGCCTGGATCGATCACCAGAGCTCGAGATAGTGATGCAAGTGCCACAAAGCTAAGGCAAAGGCCAAATCTGGTAGGTGTACTAAACAGTTGCATAGTAACAGGGGGCCTGAATGGCGTTCGACTGTGTTGGGTATGCAAAGAAGAGGAGAGCTTAGAGACTGAAGTCGGCTCTCTAAGTACACGCTTTCTTCTGCGGGTAGAGAGAGAAGTAAGCATAGACAATAATAGCACGAAGGACAACCCATGTCCCGCGTCTCGCGGATGCATGTAAGCCAGTACAGTTTGTCCTATGCATACGGGAAACGGATCGCAGGGGATGTGTTAGTTTCCGCGCATTTGCTTCTTTCGTAGCAGACGATCTAGACTACTCTTGCCCCGACCGCCAGTTAAGGCTTCCAGAACGGGTCGAGGATGATGACCTGGCTGGCCATGTTCAAGTTCAGTCCAGTATTGCCAGCCTTGAGCGACACCAGCATGATGCGGACATTCTTGCTATCGTCCTTGAAGTCAAGATCAGCATTTCGAACATCAAGATGGCAGTTCAGAGCCAGAGTCTGATGTCGAGAACATATCACACCGGCCGATCTCACCTTGTGGCAGTTCGCGTGCGGTGTTCTCGCTTCTCAAGAGACTTACTTCTTCCAAAACGTCTCAACACCGGACCGCTTGGGACCAAGAATAGAGCTCGCTTCAATTTGCTAGAGTTCTGGATAGTACCACGCCATTTGGTTGATAGCGAAATAAGCCCTAAGAGGTCGTCTAGCAAGTGAATATAGGGTCTAAGTATCTGATAACTTCTTTGGTCAGCCAAAACGGATCTCAGCGGATATATTGAGTTCTAGGCATTTGCTTCTCTTGTTTGCAGACGATCTAGACTACTCTTGCCCTCATCGCCAGAATTCAATTGGTAGCAAAAACAGCCCTAAGAGGTCTCCTAGCAAGTCGATCTAGGGCCTAAGTATCTAGGTTCTGCAATTCTCGTATACGCGCCTTTATTAGGTCGTCTGCCTCGAGCTTATAGTAATCACAACAACGCTCCGTCTGGTTGCATACTTCTAAAAACGTGATCATCTTCGATATAATCAAGGCCAATGCTAGTCCGTCACGTTCCCCCCGGGTAGAGCGACGTTGCCGCAAGACGAACAGGTCATCGTCGCTCTCGACGTCATCCTCCCCGTGTTGGTGGTCGTCCACCGCGTCTTTGGCTACCGCGGGACCCTTCTTCACCCGCTTCGAGCTGGCCCCGGCTTCTTCGGTGCGCTTCTACTGCTTTGGATGCAGGAGCAGTCTGGGCAGGTACTTGCGCTGGCTGGTGAAGCGGCCGGAGCTCTAGTCTGTCTTCCTTCGGACGGGGCATATGCGCCTCCACCACTCGCCGACTATACTCCTCGACCTTCTTGCCGTGTACTAAGCTTTCGACATTATGCGAGATAATGTGCTGTTTCGTAGGGAGACGGCTCAGCCTTATCTGTTTCGTAGGGAGACGGCTCAGCCTTATCTCAAAAAGCTCAACAGGGCTTAGACCGCCATCTCGTGCGCGCCACATACGTCTCTCAGCACAGCCATTATATGCACGATGATGGGGGGGGGG
>JAASFF010000234.1:25275-35923 GCA_013365195.1 Cercospora citrullina
CACATGGTGGTCGATTACTTGCAGCGCTGTGATCAGATTCGACACGCCTCAAAGACGAATTCTAGCGCCAGATGCTAGACGAGAGTAGCAGTTAGGAAGAACGAGATGGAAGGGCAAATAGCAAGACTGAAGAGATGATGGAAGCGTAGAACTTGTGCAAAGAGCGGATGAATGAGTGCAGCGTTTGATTTGAACCTGGAGGCAGAGAACGCGCATTGGTGGACGGATAGCCTCTGCCCTCGGTGTCAACAGCGTTGCGCTGATGTCCATCGTCCGTCATGCGCCTTTGCTAGCTCACTCCAGTGCGCTCTTCCTCAGAAGCGATTTCTCGTGTCTGATGTCCGACGATGTGCCCGCATTTCGTTGGCGCCGCTCTCTAATTGATTGCGATCGGGTGTCTTTGACCTGCACGTTTGGTCTGCCTGCCGCAATGGATGGAGATGGGAACATCTTTCAGCATCGAGTCATGGGGCGGCGACGTAGAGCTGAGACGACGAGCAGTGCGTCGTCGGAGCACAATGGACCTGGTGTTGTATTCAGTCGGCGGCGGTCTGGTTCAAGGTGCTGGCGGAGTGTCATGGATCACCACGAGCAAGAACTTCGCGTCTGTATCTCCAGTCAGCATCTGGCAAGCCACAATTCCACATTCAATTGTATTCTCGCATACCTGGCACGATGACCACCTCATTCTTCTTCGTCCTCACACGCAACAGCTTCGCCTCGTCATGGTCTCCATTCAAATCCTCGATCATCTCTCCCGCGCCCTGCACAAATCTGTACACCAGCCGCGCAACCTCTTCAGCCTTTCTAGTCCCACTTTTCTTCACTCTATCATCTGCTCCATTCGAAGTCGGCGGACGCGCTTCCTCGTCGGCGTTGTCTGCATCGGTGACCAGTCCTGAAGAGCGCACAATAGCTCCAGTATCGCGGGCGAGGATGAGGGTGCCTTGGACTCCAGGGCGTTGCGACAGACGAGACAGAAGCGCTTCTGTCTCCGCAGAGGGCGATGGCTGCTGCGATGCCATATTTCAATCGTCCAACTGCTGCAGCATGGCCGTGGTGTTGTGAAATGCAAATACGATGCCAGGTCGTCGGGTGAGCAAGCGCAAACGAGCCTCGGTTCGGGAAGATCGTCCCGCAACTCTAAATCTGAAACTACTCTTGCTTCACTTCAAAATTACTGTTCGACATGTGAAAGCAGGACCTCGCGAGCCAAGACAGACACCAGACGAAAGAGCGACATCGTACACGATGGGATCCTCAGCCAAAAAGAAGAAAGAGAAAAAGGCCGACTTCGCCAAACCTAAGCTCAAAGTCGGAAAAGCACGACCGAAAAATACAAATGCCACGGATACCAGCTTCTCAGCCAAGTCCATCGTATTGAAGCAGCAGTCCCTCAGCGAAGGCACTCGAGATGCTGCGGCACTCTTTCACCACAATTTGTCCCTTTTGAGCAGTCGGAACGAGACCCAGAGGAGAGATGCTCTGACATATCTCATCACGGCCGCGGCAGCCGCTCCGAGCGGGAATTTTCCAAAGCCGGCATCGGATGTGCTGGTAAAAGTCAGCCCTCTGATCCTGGATGGCAACACTGCGGTACGAGGGCAAGTGTTGAAATTGCTGAAACTTCTGCCAGCTGGGCAGCTAGGAGATCTGGAGCAGACGGTTCTGTACACTCGAGCAGGGCTATCACACCTTTCGAATGACATTCGTTTGACGGCACTGGACGTCCTGGACTGGCTTCTTCAGACGAATGGAGAAGCTGTCGTCAGTCAAGCAGGAGGGTGGGTGAAGACGCTACAAACTTTTCAGAACTTGCTTTCATGGCAAGGGACGAGCAGTAGCGGAGTAGTTCAGAATGGGAACTGGTCGGCCACGAAGACGAAAACGAATCTTGGAAGTAACAAGCTTCTTGTACACCAACTGTCGACACTCGCACACTTCATTAATGCTGGACTTGCACGGCCTCCACCAGATCTGAAAGCTGAAGCACGAAGAGCAGCGGCTCTGTTTCCACTGTGCCAGACAGACGCGCATCTGCTGTCAAACAAGAGCAATCCTTTTGGTTATCTCAACCTGTTCGGTGCGCCGCGGGATATGGAGAGCGAAGTGTACGACGATCCGGAGGAGAGGATGAACGTGTTTCTGGAGCTGAATCTGCATGGTGCCTTTCAATTTGGCGTGCAAGAAGCAAAAAGAGAGGGAGGAGAGGTTGGAAGAGCTGCCAGTGCCGTCGACAAGGCGCTGAGACTGGTGGAAGTGAGCTGAAATTCGAAGGCGGACTAGTTGAAACATGTCTGGGCAACAATTGGCTCGTGCAGTCTTTTGGCATGAAGGCCATTGCTATTCAGGAAGACGCTCTGCTCGTGGGCTGTCCGCTACATTGAATGGAAAGCAGACGGGCGAATGAGCGGCGAGCGCCGGTCGACGGTTGCTGCCACGAAAAGTCGAGAGTTGCACGAGCGGAGTCGGCTGTCTAAGGAGATGACTCACGCAAGGCAGGAAACGGGCGTCACAGGATAGTCAGAATGTGTGTCGAAGGCACAGCCGCTCAAGTGAGAACAAGGCGGACAATTGAGGGCAAGGGGTTTTGCTGTTGCGCTGGACGTGTGCTAATTTTCCGCGTATAGTCAGCGATCTTTCGCGCGCCACACATACTACGCAAGCGGCTCTTTGCAGATGAGACATCGAAGACACTTCCTACTCAAACGCGGCGCTGCGATAAATGACGCCGGAGTGCCTGTGCTTGTTTCGCGGGCGCTAGCGCCACATTCGCGTTTGCATCAACAGCAACAATAAACGCGGGGGCATTGCTTTCAACGCATCGGCATCGCCTTCAACGCATCAGCGACGCCACAACTCCCTCCCAAGACCAACCTTCATCTACGAGCCATGGATAAAACGGCCATATCATCACTTCCAGTCTGGGACGCCAGCTCCAAAACCTACTTCACGAAAAAGCAATGCCAGCAAGTCCTAGCGTGCACAAAAGAAGAGTTTGCGCGGCTCGAACGAGCGCTCAGCTCGGTTGGTACAAGCCCGATCTTCGACGGGAAAGCGCTTTTCAGCGAGAACATCATGACTTTTGATCCTTCTGGAGTACACCGCGGCCACCTTTGGGCCGAAGTCGAACGCAGCAATGAACTATTTGCGGAATTGCTGTCGGGAACTCGTCAGAACTGCGACGCGAAGACATGGCTCGATTACCTGCAGAAGGTCAAAAGGTCTATACTGCACAACAAGAAGCGTCAGCTGAAAAGGCAATCTGAAAAGGATCCCAGTGATGGCAGCGAGCTTCCAAATGTGATTCAAAGCACGGAATCGGACAGCGGCCAAGCAACTCGAAAACCGAGAAAGCGAAAAAGGACATCAGAGGTTATCGATCTCGATGACAACACCAGAGACGACGAGGAGCAAATGACAGAAGCTGGCGACTCGAGCGGCTCAGGCGTCTTTACAGACTGGAGGAAGCTGCCAGTGCCGTTGGCGCGGCGCCCAGATCTGCCTTCTACAACCTCTCCGATTCCATACAGCAGCCCGAGGAGGACGCCTTTGCGGGGAAGCGTCCTTGCAGAAGCAGTCAGCGATGAGATCATGAACGAGGACGGAACTTTCTTCAACCCCTCCCTCCGGGCCGACGACTACCCTGCCCAACATCGCATCGACGGCATCGGAGATCACGTACAACAGCTCATCGACCGGCACCTGGAGCAGCGCTTAGCGAAGCTGGAATCCGATATTGAGACACGAGTAGCATCAGAAATCGCAGCAGAGCGTGCACAGCTTGCGAGCGAGCAAGACAAACTGACGGATGATCGAGCATGGCTTAATCTCACAAATGAGCTGGCCCAGGCTGATATTGCTGAAGAGAGGTCTCAGCTTGATCGAGACTCTACCATGCTGAAGGAAGCTGCAGCCGAGGTCGCTGCTGAGAGAACAGAGCTTGACGCATTGATCGAGCAGCAGGTGCAGATTAGACTGGAGGCAGAGAAGGCCAGATGGACTGAAGACATCGCAAAGAAGTTGAGGAGCTTGTTCTAATTCAGATGGTAGTGCGTCTCGAGGAAATTGCCGAAATGCACGTGCAAGCCAGACTCAGTCAAGTGAAGGCAGACTGGAAGACTGAGAGGAACTGCCTCTCACCTGCTGGCTGGCCACAATTAGAACTCTGGTCACTTGAGATGCCCCTCAAGGGAGTCATCCGCTTTACGACAGGCATGTAGCTGAAGCAAAACCGTTGACGTCCCCCATCGCGTTCGAACGAGCCGTTGAAGTCAGTGCACCGTACACTAAAATGACTGCGTCTGCATTTCGCGTGCTGCCCAGCGCCATGTTCGCGTTTGCAGCTACAAGTGCGACAAAAAGTGCGTCACCTTCCTCCCCAACGCGTCAACATCGCACATCACATTCGCCATGTCGAGCTCAACACCCGGCGCGATCAAGTCCGCGACGCCATCTCTTCCCGCTGACGACAAGAATCACCCCTTCCGTGTGGCAGAATGTCAGCAAGTGCTGGCCTGTACCAAGTCTGAGTACAAATGCTTCGGCAGCACGTCAAGTCGATCGGCAGTGAGCCAAAATACGACGGTAGGGTGCTGCTGGACCAACGCCTCCGCGACTTTGATGCAGATGGGGCTCATCGCGAGCGCCTTTGGAATGAAGTCGAAAGCAGCAATCCACTCTTCGCAGAGCTGTTCTCTGGCACTCGGCAGAACTGCGACCCAGTTGTGTGGAGTAAGTATCTCGTCAAACTCAAGAACAGCATCCTGTCGCCTCTGTGCTCGACAAGCAGAAGATCAGGCTGCACTCACAGCGATGACTCGGAGCAAGGGGATAGCACAGAGATCGCAGCATCGCACGACATACGGACACTATCGAATTTAGGCAAGCGATCCAGTGAATCAGGAGATATCAACTTCAGCTCTCCTTCACGACCTCCACGCAAACGCATCAGTACCAACAAATGCTTGGATCGCGATGAGGGCTTCTTCGACGAAAACACAGAATCCGCAGGGTCTGGCGCCGCATCTGTCGGAGAAAACATCGTTGTTGCTTCCAGGAAGTTGAAGCCTATGCCGAAGCAGTCTGACGTGTCTTCTGCTCCTTTTCTTCTTTTCGAGAGCTCCAGTCCTCTGCCAGAAAGTGGAAACATGTTCCTCGAGGAGGATGAGCTTGCCATTGATGATCGATCCCCTTCTGTCGCAAGCTCGAGCCGTTATGGCCAGTCTAACACTCTCGGCGTGGGACTGCAGGTCCAGCAGCTCTTCAACCAGCGTTTGGATGAGTGCACAGCAGCAATGCGGGCGGCATCCGATGAAGAAGTCGCGGCTGAGCGCGAGAGACTCAAGGCCGACTACGAGGCAAGACTTGTGAAGGACAGACACAAGCTCAATGCCGCCCACAAGAAGAGGAATGAGGCCAACCTTGCTGCTTGCAAGCAAGAATTCGAGTCAGTCATGAACAAAAAGGAAGTTCAGTGGACTACTGAGAAGACGAATCTCGAATCGATCATAGGCCGAAAAGAAGCTCACATCGAGAAATAGGAAGCCGACCTCATGGAGAAAGATGCCCAGATTGTCGCCTTGAACACGAAGTACAACGACGACAACAAACAGAAGGAAGCTCAATTTGCTGCAGAGAAGAGGAAGCTCGAGTCTGTCATCAACGACAAAGATGCTCAGATTGCTGCCTTGAACACCAAGTACGACACCAAAGTCAAGGAGAAGGATGCTGAGTTTGCTGCCCTCGTTGAGGAGTGCAAAGCCGAAATCCAAGCTCAGCTTGCTGATCAGAAGCAAAAGTACGAAGCAGACAACGAGAAGAAGGAAATCCAGCGTGCCGCCGAGAAGACGCAGTACCAAGCTGACATTCAGGCTGAGGCTAAAGCTCAGATCGACTCTGCGGTGGAAAAGAAGGTGCAGGAACACAAGGACGAGATGGCTGAAGCCCTGCTAAACATGTGCAGACGCTAGAAAGCAAGTGGCAACGATAACCCTATTGGCAAGTGTAGCGCTGCACTTGCACTATTGTCATTCAAACCTTTGGCAGTGACCACCTTTTGGTGAAGGAAGCGATTTGGAAGCGCGAGGCGTCTCGCCGCTGCTGCAGTGTCCTTTGATAATGACATTGTAAATACACACTCGGATGAGATAGCAGCATTCAACAACAAACTCGATCCAATCAGCATTCCGTGAGTCATAAGTGTGTGCTTCGTGAACAGCGTCTCTCAGACTGCCTGTCCTTCCACCGCTGTCACCAGCCTTTACACCCAACGCGCCCACCGTATTGTCCACATCCTTCCCTCCGCTCCGAAGTGACCACAATGCCCGCTAAACATCATCGTTCCAGATCGAAACATTACTACTCGTACGACACAGCCTCCCTCGCAAAGCAAGCCTCAACCATCACCATGAATCCGAGCAACTTCAGCAAGGACGCGATCTCCTGGTTGCCCGATCAGATGAAATCATGCGACCTTTGCAATCAATGGTTCAGAGTGGGCGAGGACATCAGCCAACACAAATGCGTCTCCAAGACCGACGAGCGAGAGACCAAAATCAAGCAAGAGCCCGGAGAAGCTGCAGCCTCACCAGTCAACCTAGTCACGAGTCCTACATCCACTGAACGTCCAGGTCGCAGAGGCAGAGTACAGGGCTTCGAACCTCTTGCAAACTCACCCACCACGCGTACCATCGGTGAAGAAGGTACAAGCGATGACCCCAACCCGGAAGGAATCACAGACACTGAAGACTGGACTACAGATTATCCTTCCCGACTTTACGGCCCAGATGGAGCTCCTTTACCATCACAGCGCACAGGAAGACGAGCACCTCCAGCATCTGGACCTTCTTCCGGACGAGCAAAGCGACCAAGTCCAAGCTCGGATCCAAAAATTTTCAAAAGACATGGTCGCCCTGCAGGATCTCCTTTCTCTCCTGGCACCCCACAAAGGACTGGACGTCGTGGACCAGGAGTAGCTGCTCGACCATCGCTTGACAGCAACGCGGCGGCGGCTTCATCGCCAAACTCGCCTGCCTGGCGGCCAGCCCCGGAAGTTAAGATGGCCCAAGCCGTCTCGCGCATGATCCAATCCAGGGTGGATGTTGTAAATCACAACGAGCGCCTGCGTTATGAAGGCCTCATTGCGAGCACAATCGACGAGTATCGTCAGAATGAAGCGACTCGGTTCCATGCAACTCTTGTTGCGAAGTGGAGAGCACATTATCAGCAGGTGGGACAATCTGAGTTCTGCATGAATACTCTTGTTCCCTTTGGACTGGGGCAGCTGATGTTTCATTCGGCAGACTGTCACCGAATTGACGGATGAGAGGTTCAACTATCGATGGGAGGAAATGAATGATGGCTTCAAGATGACGGGTCCGATCCTCAAGATTGTGAGAGACGCGGTGGACCAGAGGTTCAACGACCGGGTGAAGCAGTTGAGTGATAAGAGTGGGTGGAAGCAAGGTCCGGGCGAGGTGAAGGATGAGGTCAAGGACGAGATGCAGAGGAGGTTGAAGATGCATGAGAGAAATCCGATCCTGGAGCAGCTGATTGGGACTCAGCCCATCAAGCAGAAGTCGGTGGAGGGAGAGGCAACGAGTTTTTCCAAGCAGGAGAACGATGAGCCTGTTGAGCGCGGTCGCAGCAAGAAATGAGCCTGTGACGAATGAGAGCGATGAGTTGTTGATTTCGCAGCATGGAATCGAGGAATGTGAAGAGGACTTGCTGAGACAGGCGAGCTGTTGCGAGCTGATGCACCCACAGGTAGTATTATTATCGCTAAGCCGAATTGAGTCGTTGCTTACTTTACCGTTCTCTCCAGCGAGATGCACAGCTTCACACTGAAGAGGTCTGGCTGCAGAGATGGCGCTGAGGCACTACGCTCTAGAGAATGGCGATGGCAGTGCACGATCGATGCAGCACAGACATGTGCGAGAACGCGATGTGCGAAGTGGCGCCGGACTGGTGTTGCGACACAGACCGTATCTTATCACGGACGGTCTCGTACAAACTCGGCTTCTGTGCTGCCGATGGGCTGACGAGCTACGCGGCAGGCGTGGCGGGCAGAGCTCTCAGCTCAGGATGATGAGGTTATCCTGGGAAGCAGCAGCATCACGTTGGCAGTGCATTGCGGGAAAGATGCAACAAAGTGGTCAGCACGGTGCAGGAAGCCCAGCCTCGGATCGCGCCGAACTGGGCCACTGCCTGTTCTGTTTTGCACTCGTCGTGCGGCCGTAGTCGGGAGAGGCGAGTTGCCGGATCATCCACTTGATGGACGGCGAGAGGCAGCAGGATTTGGGAGCTTCTCATACGCGATGATGCTGGGAGGAAAGCAGAAAAAGAGCTGCGTTGTCGCAATGGCCATGGCTGTGCAGCTGCAGGTGCGGTTTCTTATTTTGTGCTGCAGTAGTCGGGTGGCGGCGAAGCTTAGAGTTGCCTTAGTTAGCGCCGTCGCGAGCAAGGGTGAAACGCGAACCCTGAATTGAATACAGCCGCAGAAGCAGCAACAACTACAGACGCCAGCGCCCACACTCCCTCTTCCATACCCTTCGCGACTTCGACATTGCACACGCTCGACCCCGCCTCGTCTGTATATCACTTTCCATTTCCATTGTCCGAGAGCCAGCGCGAGCAGCAGCATTCCACGGGACGGAACGACAGGCAACCGCGAGCGGGCTCAGGAGTCGACCACCGGACTGCCACCACGCACGCCAGCCGCACATAGAGTCAGGCGCCAGGAATTCGCATCAGCATGGCTGTGAGTAAGCACTTCATCATGTGCAGCAGGATGGCGGGGCGCAAACAAAACAACATAACACCACCACCCAGGCACCCGTTGTCTTGTTGTTGTGCTTCCCACCTCCCACGCTGCCACTCCGAGCCATTGACGAGCGAGAACGTGCACTGACAGCGACATGGCGACACAGTACAACAACACATATGGCGGCGGTGGCTACGGCCAAGCCAACCCATACGATACCGATAGCAGCGGCTATGGCCAACCTCCTCCAGCCTATGGCGGCGGCGTCGAAATGCAACCCCTCGCACACAATGGCGCTCCATACTCGAACGAACAACCTCAACGCGATCCCAATCAGATCCTGAACGACTGTCGCGCCGTCGGTCGAGCCATTGACGACCTCGAGAGCCGACTGGGAGAACTCCAGAGACTACAGCGCTCCTTCATCTCCAGCGCCGGCGTCTCTAACAAAGATGTCGACGCCCTCAGCGCAGACATCATGTCAGGATACCGTGGGCTGGCAGATCGCGTGAAGCGCATCAAGGGCCAACCAGACGCGGGCAACCCCAGAAACAAGCCACAGGTCGATGCGCTGGACCGGAGGATACGAAAGGCCATTCAGTCTTACCAGCAGACCGAAGCCGCCTTCCGCAAAGAGGTGCAAGAGCAGCAACGTCGACAATACCTCATCGTGAAGCCCGATGCGTCAGAGGCGGAGATTCGCGAGGCAACAGAGGCGGGTGGTGATACACAAATCTTCCAGCAGGCTCTCATGCAGTCGGATCGTAGAGGCCAGGCCAACAGCACATTGCGCAATGTCCAACAGCGACACGATGCCATTCAGCAGATTGAGAGGACCATGATTGAATTGCAACAACTGTTCCAGGATCTGGACGCCATTGTTGTTCAGCAAGAAGCTGCCGTTACGGATATTGAGACCAAGGCCGAGGAGACCTACACTCACATCGAAGCGGGCAATGTACATCTGGATAAGGGTGTCAGCAGTGCTCGTGCCGCGCGGAAGAAGAAGTGGATTTGCTTGGGTATTTGTGGTGAGTACCGATTCCTTCTGCTTGTCTTTCTTTCCGCGCCATACTAACTCAACTCACAGTCGCCATCATTCTCGTCATCGTCC
This sequence comes from Cercospora citrullina, assembly GCA_013365195.1. Classification (NCBI taxonomy): domain Eukaryota; kingdom Fungi; phylum Ascomycota; class Dothideomycetes; order Mycosphaerellales; family Mycosphaerellaceae; genus Cercospora; species Cercospora citrullina. Next base: position 35,154 of record JAASFF010000234.1, read on the forward strand.
TCATCATTGTCATCTACGGAGCCACGCAAGGGTGGTTCAAGAGCGACAACAACAACAATAACAACAACACGACCAATGCATAGATTCCCTGGATATGAGCTGGGCTCATTCATCACATTGGACATGGGGCGGGCGTGTAAAATTACTTTTTCAATTTCCTTTTGTGCGTTTGTGTGCGAGATACCAGAGTACGCCTTGTTTTCTCTTTTTTCTTCTGATCATTTCTCCTTGATGTCATGAGATGAATAGAGCTGGCTGGGTACTGGTCCTACTACTATAACAACAACAGAACAGAACAGAATAGTGTGTAATGCAGGGACGGAACTGTCATAGAAAAAGTGTTTGTTTGCAAAGATGAAGACTCATCTCGTGTGTACTAGTTTGAAACTGTTCTCCGACACTTCGAGAGCACCAGTGCGCTGTACTGCGAGTCTGCGACGATGCGAGTGTAAATCTTGCTAGGCTTGCTAATTGGTCTAACTACTTCGAGGTATTATAGCGGCACTGCAAGGAGGAGCAGTTCGACGTTAGTACGGCTCAAAAGGGTCTACGATTAGTGATCTGTAATGTACGTATATCCTCTTCCCTAGGAAATAATATCTAGCTATACGGAATAGTGTTACGAAGTCGCGTATCGTCGTATGTTATCGGGGGCACTAAGGGACTCTCTCTCTCGTATTATTAGATAAAAGAGGATTTAGAACTATTTATACTATCGAATAGAACTATATAGGGGCTAATATATATAGTCTAGAGTCTAGGGTATATAA
>JAASFF010000252.1:0-143898 GCA_013365195.1 Cercospora citrullina
CATAAGATATCAATAATTAAAGTCATCCACCTCGTAAAGTTGATGCACATGCCTATCTGATTTACATGCTTATCAAACACGTTAATCAATTCCGATCCCATCCCGTCCCGTCCCACAGCTTCCTTGGCGCTCTCATTCCCGCGCTCGTGCTTCTCCTCTCCTCTCTATTCGACCCTCCACATACCTTACAGCCTCGCTTCCACCACGCTCTCTTCTCGACGAGGCTCGTCTTTCTGGTATTGTGGCTTAGTCCCCGGCGTCACCGCAAGAGCCTCTTCAATGATACTCAACCCGCGCTCGAGCTCTTCGTCGGTGGTCGTCAATGGAGGTGCCAACCTAAACACTCCACCGAAAGACGGCATTGTGCTCAACTGAGCCCACAACCCTAGCTCGCCCATCTTGTCTGCGATTGCACTACCAAGTTCCGGATCACCGACCTTAGTCTCGCGGTCTGCCACGATCTCCATGCCTGCCATGAGACCTCTCCCGCGAACATCGCCAATACAGCCATAGCGAGATTGTAGAATCCGCAGTCTTTGTTGAAACTTCTCTCCCAGCTCGCGAGATCGTGCGACCAAGTTGTCGCGGACAACGATCTCGAGAACTTTGTCGCCAACACTTGCCGGCAGCGGATCGTTGATGTGGGTTGTGTAGAAAAGATAACCATTTTCCTTCGCGAACGAGGCGATGCGATCGCTCGTCACAACTGCACTGAGAGGAAGGCCGTTGCCCACTGAGTTTCGAAAGTCAGCAAATGGAGTTATGCTGATGTGAGAAGCACTTACAAGTCTTGCTCAAGGTCAAGATGTCTGGCACCACACCCTCATCCTCCGCAAAGTGTTGAAAAGCGAACATATCTCCTGCTCTACCAATGCCGGTTTGGGCCTCATCAATAATCAGGAGCATGCCACGCTTCTCACAATGCTGTTTCATCGCTTTCAAGTAGCCGGGCGGAAGGACCAACATGCCTCCACTGCTCAAGATAGGCTCCAGAATGACAGCAGCTAGGCTACCGCAAGATTGCTTGTCGACAAGTTCCCACCCATAGTCAAGCTCGGTCTTCCAGTCATGCGAGCTATCCGGGCGACGAAATATTGAACGGTAGCTGTTTGGTGTTGGCAAGCAGAGATTGCCCGGCATGTTGGGGCCGTAGCCTGCACGGCCAGAATGGTACTGCGCTGCAATTGCGCCGCTCGTAACACCATGCCAGGACGAAGCCAGGCCAACAATCTCGAACTTCCCTGTGTAGAACTTTGCCAGCCGAATGGCGCATTCGTTTGACTCGCCGCCCGTGGAGAGGAAGAGGGCCTTATCAAGACCGGGGGGTGTCACCGAAGTAAGCCTCTTCGCAAGATTGATGACAGGAGGTGAAAGCATTCCGGAGAACAAGTGGTCCAGATGCTGAGCATGTTCCTGGATTGTAGCGACGATTTCTGGATTGCCATGCCCGATGAGAGTCGACATCTGTCCCGAGGTCCAGTCTAACATGGCGTGGCCGATAGCAGTCGTAATCGAGCGACCTGAAGCATGGGTGATTATCGACGGATGGAATGCTGTGCCCTGATTGTTTGTCAGTCAAGTACTGGAACATCTCGCATTGCTGACTTTACATAGTGAAGCAATGAAGCATCAGCATCTTGCTGAAGTTGTTCCTCGTTGACATCGTCGTACGGCTGAGCCATGATTTCTGGAAAAGAGTTCAAGGCGGAAGAAGCAAGATTGTCTGTTGAATTGAGGTATGAATGCTCTCATGGTCGGCAAGAGTCGAGAAGATATATGCGCAGGGCCACTGCTTCCACTTCAAGTCTTGAAGTAAATCCTAGTTTTCCGTCGGAAAAGTGATCGAGACCGACATTCCCTCCGCCCACTGACCGTCTTGCCATCGCGCTCTGCGCTCTGTTCTGCATCATGCATACCTCCTGGCGAAGCACCTCACGGATGCGACAGAATATCTGCATCCAGTGTGAAGTGAGTTCCAGTCACTTTACCGGCAGGGCCTCGTTGCGGCGCAAGCGGTAATGCATACTAAGCTATCCATACTGTGAGAGGCGAGCAATACATACGACCCCGCTTTGTGGCTTACTCAGCAGTGTGTACAGTACAGCAATGGTACGGCAGGTAGCCAACTATCAACAACAAATGCAATTTCAATAATTCGTGATCACATTCGAAATCAACAAAATGCCACTCTTGAATCGACACGGCATATACCTTTATTACGAGGTACATGGGAACGGACGCCCGTTGCTGTTAACTCATGGCTATTCTTCCAGCTCTGAGATGTGGAGAGGACAGGTCGGTGCACTGTCGAGGCAGTTCAAACTCATCATTTGGTAAAGACGGCATTTTGTGTCTTCTCAGAAGATTCGGCGAGCTAAGGATCTCTCACCAAAGGGACATGCGAGGCCACGGCAAATCCGACTATCCCAGAGACCAACAAGCCTATTCCGAAGCACATACAGTAGCAGACATGAGCGCCATTCTCGATCACGTCTGCGGCCGTAGCACAATGGCCATTATTGGAGGCCTGAGCCTTGGTGGCTACATGTCAATGGCATTCTACCGAATGTACCCAGATCGAGTCACTGCACTGCTCATAATCGACACCGGACCAGGCTTCAAAAAAGACTCCGCGCGAGACGACTGGAACAAGTACGCCAACAGCACAGCCGAGGATTTCGAACGCAATGGTCTTGCGGATTTACAATCGCAAAGTGCAGAGCGATCGCAGAATATGCATAGGAATGCGAAAGGTTTGGCTTTGGCTGCTCGTGGCATGTTAGCGCAGCGAGATTCTTCTGTCATTGATTCGTTGTCGAGGATTGTTGTGCCATCTTTGGTTGTGGTTGGTGCTGATGACAAGCCGTTTATTGCTGCGTCTGATTATATGGCGAAGAAGATCCCGAATGCGAAGAAAGTGGTTGTGCCCAATGCTGGTCATGCTGTCAATATTGACCAGCCCGAAGCGTTTTTGGAAGCTATTAAACCGTTCTTGGATGAATTTGGTTCACCAAAAGCTGTACTCTAGTATAGTTCTACCCAAGGGAAATAAATCAGCGCGCTTCTCATGTACACTCCCTGTAATGCATTCTTCGCACCAAAGCGTTCGATTCTAAGCTTCGTTAAAGCTGTCGACCCGACCCTTGGGAGCGACGGCTTGCTTGAGGTAGGGCGGTTGAATCAGAAGGTCAACTAGACCCGTCTCGCGGACTTCGTGGTTGCGTAAGCCAAAGTAGCGGTGACTGCGATAGCTCCAGTGGACGTTTGCAGCAACCATGAGTTCGATGCCGCGGACGTAGGCCTTGACCTGCTCGGCGATGTCCTTGTCCCACTTAGGAAGTGTGGCGAAAACCTCGTCCATGCGGTTCAAGCGGGTGTCGATCATGACTGCGACGTGATCGTGCGCTTCTTGTACCTCCATCCCGTTCAGTCGGCAGACTGCAATCATGTTGTGCGTGACCGACTCAGACTGCAAAGGTCAGCGTGTGCATTTAGCTCATTCCGATTGCTTACTCACCTCTTCCTTTCGATATGACACCACGTCATTCTGTAGACCGCACAGCTCGCAGCTCAGCTGCTCGAGTCCTCGGATTTGCTCACTGAGCATGATCTCATCTGGGATCTCGAGATCATTAGCGAAGCAGACCATCGGATAACAAGGATCCATTCCGACCGAGTCGCTGCGGCGTTCCAAGATCTCATCGAGACTACGGTTGTAGTCTTCGTGGCAGTCCTCAACTTGCTTGAGCGCCCCAATCAGGAACTTCTCCATGGCTCTTCTGTAGAATTTTTGCTGAGAAGGGGAAGCAAGTGCGCGATACCGACACCAGAAGTCATCGTGGGCAGCTTGGACCTTGTCGACATAATCTAGGGCGGGATCGTTCTGGTCTGCAGGCACAATGTCGCCATCGATAGCTTTGAACAGGCGATCGATGAATGCCTTCGTGCGCACGGGATCTCCCTTGAGGCCTCCGTTATCGAATAGATCATCGAGATAGAAGATCAGATTAGTCCAGTCACTCACGATGCGGAAGCGCTCGTATGGAGTGTATGGGATGTAGACAGCACAGAACCAAGTGAAATCTCCGACGGCAAGGACTCGAGAAGCCTTTTCTGTCATACCAAGCCTGTCGACGAGCCATTGGCATGAAGCAAGCTTGCACTGCTCATAGTCAGGTCGCATGTCGGGATCCGGTGCAATGAACGATTTGAAGAGGTTGGGCAGTCGTACAAGGACTCGATCCGAGTCCTCGCGCTGTGGGTGTGGGATCGTCATTGCGAGGTTGTTTCCGTGTTTGTTTGGTCTAGGCTGAGAGAATTTGGATAGCTGCGATTGTCTCGAATTGTGCGTGCTCAGATTCGAGAGTGTTGAAATCGTGGATACCATTTCTCCTTTTATGGGCATCGCAGTGAAGATGGTGGGTGAATGCTAGGCAGCTGTGAACGTTGCACGTGCTGTAAAGCATTCACCACCCTAACGTCAGCAGATTGGTAGAGCTGCAAAAGGAAGTCAGTACCTCGCTTATGTCGAGATCGCTACACTACTTCTTTCTCACATGGAGCAGGATCCAATTGCATTGACCATCAGACCCTCCGGCTTGTTGCTCTGCTCCTCGAACGACCTGGCTGATATTACGTGATCCCTCGTGCGTAAACTATTCGGCAGCAGGCGAAGTGGTTTGGCTGTAGCACAAGCCACATGCGCTGAAGCGAAGTCCCTGCATACCACCATTCGGAAGCTGTGTGGCTGTCGGTGTCATTCATCGCTGCAGACCTGGCGGTCCCGATATTCAGGAAAGATGTTGCTCGTAAATTCTTCAGAATTCTGGCGGTGGGCGCCATGCCGAATCCCGTGCTAGGCTGGTATTGGGAGTACGATTGCGGCGGCCACTTTTCACTGGAGGTTCTTCCATCAAGATGAATTTGTCTACCACAAGCTCCGCGAGTTCGGCAGGCAGACGACGCCCAACCACAAGGTGAACACAGAACCGGGCTTCCCAGCGAGCTCTCTTCTGAAGTTCATCAAATAAAGTCTTGTGCTGCATATGAAAGCATCTGAACCGTGACAGTCCCCGAAGCGGCTTTTGCTGGACATTGACTCGACATTGGAGACAATCCTTGCCGTACAGACAGAGCTCGCGCCATGTAGCAGTGCAAAATAACCAGCTATCGTTCGTCCGAATTATGTCGCAGGCGTTTAGACTGAGCACACATGCTGAGTCTTGCGAGAGATCGAATCTAGAGAGAAGCATCACATCGATGTGAAGAGCCACAGCTGCAGCTTTTGGATGGGGTGAGCGGCGGAGGGCCTCACGAAAGCATATGAGGAGCGGCGGCAAGGTCCCAGAGCACGACTTTGAGCTGTGGAGTCCATCCTCTGCCGCTCTGAACAGACGCGCGACAAAGCCTGGTGAGAAGCAGCTAGATCCTTCGTCCAACGACCTCCATAGTTGGTCGACCTTCAGACCTTGGTACGAATTAGAAGAATGCGACTACAAAATCGCTGGTCACATACCGTTCATATCGCCGTAACGGCACCAGAAGTCGGATCCCACAATGTTCAGCCTCACTTTGCGGAAACGCGGTCGCAGTTGGCCCACCGACATACCAAAGCAATCTACAATATCCACAGATGAGTATAGAATGAAAGCTTCGGCATCCATGATCTTCCGGCACAGTTCTTGCACATGCTTGATCTTTTCCTTCGAAGATGCAGGCTCACGTAGACAATTGTCGAGCCCATCAAGTGCAGCCACGATCCCGCTGAAGTCCACGATTGGGCGAGCCCTCTTCAGTCGTGTCTTCGCGCGCTGTGACTTTGGTGGAGGCGATGAAATCGGCGCGCTTCGTTGGGCCTGACCAACGAGAGCAGCAGCTAGCTGTCCTTTGGCCGTCATCACAACTTCAGTGTATGCTGAACGAGTGGGTAACCTTGGTAAACTTAGTAGGAGGTATAGAAGATGCTGAAACCAGATCGGACAGCATGGCAAGAGGAAGGGAAAGAGGAATGGAGATTTCAATGCAAGCAACGCGGCCCGTACTGTTGTGCACATTGTGTAACACAGCATGTTGTGCCACCATTCTTTTGCAGCGTGTGGGCACGTTGCATGATGTGGTAGGACCGCGTGCGTGGGAGGTGGGCTTCTGCATTTCTCATGGCACCAATGTGACAGGCCAGAGGGATTGTGTTATTGCTCTGACAGGCCCAGCATCTCTTGAACAGGCGTCATGCCAGATTTGCGTCGCCCGCTTCTTCAATGTATGCACCCGTCGCCCTCATGAGCCTCCGCCGCGCACACGAAGGGGAGCCGGTCACTCAATCACGTATTAGACGATCGAGAACGGCTTCTGCCGTCAAGTCGGTGCGTACGACATTGAAGGTGCCATGAAGGCGGTGTATCGCCGTTCTCTGGTCGCTGATGTGATAGAGATGCACCCATCTGATGCCCTTTCGCTTGGCACGGTGGCTGGGTTGCGGGAATCTGGGGCATGGCGATCTGGCAGAGCTAGTTCACTGTCAGAGGCACAGCTAAACCGTACGACTTCCATTCTTTCGCTGAAGATCTGTGCAAGGCCCTGGTTTCGTTCAACCACCTAAAGGGCCTCCTCCATTTGGCCTCGTAACGCTGTCTGCGAACACTTCACTGCCCTTCGCTATCCTTCATCTCCATCTTCCTCCTCGCGGCCAAGATCATCTCCTCTCTTCGCCTCTTCAGCGCCTCAGCTCTCTGCGCCTTGTCCGAACTCCAAGCACTCTTCTTCTTCTCTCTTTCTTGCTCCTCGCTCAAAACTGGTTCCTTGCCTTTTCCGCTGGTCGTCACCCTCCCTTGCAGCCCATAGCGACTGATCAGATCCTGCTGTGACGGCGTGGTCCTACTGCCTGAAGTCGCTGCAGTATTCCCAGTCCTATTCGGTGCAGCGGTGGGTATGGCGGGAAGATCGGGTTGGAATGTCGGAGGTGGATTATCGAGCCCTCGGCCGTCAAGTACTCTTGCAGTCGTGGCCTCTACGCTACCGCCATTGCGTGACAGATCCCAGGCTATGCTCCGGCGATCGAGTTGAGGGAATATGGCAGAAACGGCGTTGACCTTGGCAGGATCGATGCGGGTCCGTGAGGTGGATGACGTGCCGGTCGAAGGTGTGGAGGGTTTGCTCATGTACCAACGGACGGCAAGGAAGCCGACGACGACTACGGCGACGATTTGCGGAATGTTGATTGAGTTGTCAGCGGCCATGACGCCTAGTTTGGGTTGGTGTCGCGTGGGTGATGCTGATGATAGCAGCGTCCGGGGGAAATCGCTGTTCTCGGTGAATGTCGTATTTGCCCGCTGTGAGGTGGATGCAGACAGTGCAGATTTTGAAGTAAGAGGTTGTAGGTGTGTGTGTGTTCTGTACAAATGTGGGTTGTGTCAGAGATACCTCCATCCGCGGCTTGAAGCGGCGAGCCAGCCAGCCAGCCAGCTGTCACAAGCGCGGTCCGTGCGCATCCATACCACTGCACAACGAGACCTCCTTGGCAGTCCGTGGAGCCTCCCATCACTTGACGAGCTCCGCAGGCCGGACTTATTCAGATGGGTGATTCGAAGCTGTATTCTGAGATCGATGCTATCCTGCGGGATCATACCACTGCGGGCGGGGCATCATTAATCATCGCATCCGGCCAGGCAGACCCTTTATGTTTCCATACAGGCCTCGCAGACATCAAAGAGTCCAAAGCCGTGGATGGAATGCATCTACTTGGCATTGGAAGTATCACCAAGGTTTTTGTAGCAGTCGTAGTCTTGCAGCTGGTGGAAGAGGGCAAGCTCGGACTTCAAGACACTGTCCAAGACCACCTTCATCCCGATATTTACCGCGGCATTGATGATGCCGCAAATGCAAGCATATCGCAGCTTCTCAATCACACGAGCGGCATCGATAGCTAGGAGGATGATTCCACCTGGCTCGTCGACGCAAGAGGCGCGAGGATCGAGCTCGACCGGATCTGGCAGAAGACTGAGCCCTTGAATTACATTCGTCGCCCAAAGAAGACAGCGCCAAGTCCAGGAACATGGTCTTACGCAAATACGAACTACACACTACTCAAATTGGTTGTTGAGAACATCACAGGAAATCGAGCAGAATCCCAGATCCGCCGACGCATCTTGCAACCTTTGGACCTGAAGCTGACATTCTTGGACGGCTTCGAGAGTTGCCCCGAAGGCGGCACCATCACTAGCCGATATCACTACGCTTCTCGGCACTTTCGAAATACGGCAGGAGTTTGCAATGCGTTCCCCTTGGTTCGAGACGACATTATCGACGTCACAGGCTCGAATCTTTCGGTTTCATGGATGGCAGGTGGCATGATCTCGCATCCTTTGGACCTCGTCAAGTTTGCTCTAGCACTGAACAGCGGAGGGCTGCTTCAATCATCCTCGATGGCACTGATGCACGATTTCATTCCTTCGACTTTACCTGGTCATGAAATGGGCCGCGGTGAATTCAGACAGACCATTCCTGTTCAAGGGGCCTGGATCGGACATTCTGGTGGTGTCCTAGGCTCTTCGGCTCAACTCTGGTGGAAAGAAGATGGAGACTGCATTATCTGTGTGCTGGCAAACGTCGGTACTGTGAATGCAGGCAAAGTAGACTTTGGAACGAGCCCTATTGTGCAACGTTCGAACTTCCTCGGGCTGGCCTACGATCTGGTCAATCGTTGGATGCCTGAACGGTCTCAAAAGGACTGCTAGTTCTACCTCTCGCCTGCCTACTGGCCAGCACCGTTTCACTAGTGTGACAGCATTTGTGAAAGCGTATGCCGACAGCGCTAGTCTACACCACAAGGCTATTTAGAGCGTCCGCTTGGCATTGCTCAAACTTGCTCAGAGATCAGCTCACAGCCGGCTTGTGTGGCTCGATCGCAGAGGCTCGCATATAAAGGCTCTGAAGGTCCTCGTGGAGAGCCCCAAGAGAACCCTTCGACTTCTGTATCCTTCCGACGGAGAAGCTGATACAGTGGCATCGATGTTCGATGCTCTCTATTCCCAGCCTCTGATGCGTCGATCTTTCCAACTTAGGGTGGCAGGGCGTCTACAATCGAAGCCGAAGCACAGCACCCTCCGAGCGCTCGACTGGAACGCTCGTTGAGCGTCTGAACGCCAGAAGTCCATCTTGCCGGAGCGCATACAAGACGTACCGTCGGTGAACACGAGTCTCCAGCTAATACGAATGCCCAATCTGGTACCTCGATCATCACTCGCGCTGTTCCTTGCATGCCATGGACACAAGCTGTGCAGAGACCCCCTCATCAAGTGGGTGCTGTGGGTGCCTCGCCGACCAGCGCTGCACACTACTCGATAGCGCTACCTTGGCATACATTCCTGCAGCAAGTGTACGATATGACAGCTGCCTGTTTCGGCTAGAGCTCCGCTTCTTGACGCGAGAGGTCCCAAGACTGGGTCGGCGAAGTGCGTTGGGGAGTGGCGTTGCTCACAACTTCATGTCTTCGACATCTAATCACTGGTCTCGAAGCACGCGCTGCTCTGATTCACAATCTGACAACCTGCCACTCACAGTCCCTCTGTTTGGCAAGGCAGGGATAGAGTGTTTCCAGAACAGGGCGATCACTGGTTGGGATCATTCTTTGCAGCAGTCCGCCAAGCCGGCTTGAACGTACCAAGACGCATCGCAGCAAATGAGATGGCAGAGTTGTCACTGCACCCAAGACTTGTCCAAGCACGCCGCCACAGCTTGTTTCCTACCTCCACCCAAGGCGCTATCGCAACCTCGGGGCTACCCTATGATAGGAAGGTATGATTGAGTGTACACAGATTGCAGCGGCATGGTGTCGCGTGCAACAAGACCAGTACCAAGCATGGCTGCGACAAGATCTTGTGCAACCGCTAGTCTGCAACGATCCGGTACAAGGGCAAGTGAGCTCCCCTTTGCTCGTAGCTCCAGCAATCGCAACTTTCTCTGCACATTGCCATCATGAAGTTCGCTACAGTCGCGGCAGCTATGCTGCCTCTCGCGGCCGCATACACCAAGGAACAGTATAGATCGGGAGCTGTCATGCAATGGATGATGGAGGCCAAAGAGGTATGGTGATTGCTTCAGAGAATCCATCGAATCGTATTGATGAAAGTAGTCTGCTTGGGCTGTTGCCAGAGCTGCCGGCGAGTACAAGAGCGAAAGGTACAACGGGTTCGAAAAGAACAAGAAGGGCGATCGCATTCGATGCACCAACGGCAAGGCCGAAGCCGTCGCAGGAGACGCCAACCAGACATACGCCTGCAGCGGGATCGATATGTACGACTTCAAGACTCACGCAGAGCTCGGCAGCAACGGCGGTGAGGGCTCTGGATCTTGGGGTGTCACACTTCAAGGCCGAGACTTCATCGCTATCGGACAAACAGATGGTGCCGCGTTTGCTGAGGTGACGAAGCAAGGCAAACTGGTGTACCTTGGCAGACTCCCTGCGCAATCGACACCAATCATCTGGAGAGAGATCAAGGCCAATGGTCCGTACATGATTATCGGCTCTGAGGCCGTTGCACATGGCGTTCAGATCTTCGACGTAAGGCGCACCACGTAGATATGTCACACCACTTGCTGACAGTGACTTCAGATGCGCAAGCTCCTCAAGGTCGATCCGAAAAAGCCGAAGACGTTCAGCACTCTTACTGATGTCACTGTGTTCAATGGTGAGTCTCGAGCCCCACCACCAAAAGACTTTGCCTAGCATTTTCAAGCACCTGCGCACACGACACGCACCGAGATCACAGCTAACTGGTTCCTCATCAGATCCTATCGGTTTGCCAACTGGCCGCTCGCACAATGTCGTCGTCAACGAGGAGAGGAACTACGCCGTCGCGGTCGGTGCCGCACCAAGGAACACCACATGCAACTCTGGTCTAGTTTTCATTAACATGGACAATCCTACCAAGCCGTACATGTCTGGCTGCGCGCCACAAGACGGTGTAAGTCTTGTTGTCCCGATTTGGGTTGCTGAGGGACCAAAATTTGCTGACCCGTGCCGCAAAGTACGTTCACGACGCCCAGTGCATTGTCTACCGAGGACCACACAAGAAATACTACGGCCGTGATATTTGCTACGGGTACAATGGTTCGTTGCTGCTATCCTGATTGTGTGGTGTTCGAAGTGCTAACATTCATCGCAGAAGGTGAATTTTCCCCGAATTTTTTTTCCCAGCCTTTCCAACTTCCTTTTGCATCTTAGATCACAGCTAACGTCCTAATCGACACTTTAACCATCTACGACGTCACCAACAAGAAGGGAGTCAATGCGGCCAAGATCATTTCCGTCACTCCTTACAAGGGTGCCTCCTACAGCCACCAAGGGTGGGTTTTGGACCCCAACTGGCAAACTCACCTTGTTTTGGACGACGAACTCGACGAGGGCCTTGTTGTACCAGACGAAGTGAATCCAGAGAGCCCTGCATTGGACGGTTTCCCGGTGACCTACATCTTTGACATCACAAATCTCGAGAAGCCAGTCAACACCGGATTTTACAAGTCCAAGGTTAAGTCGGTCGACCACAACCAGTTTGTCGTAAGTCTCCTCGTCGCACAGTCAAGAAGTGACAAGAACTAACGCCGGCACAGCACAATGGTCTCTCCTTCCAGTCCAACTACCAAGCTGGTCTGCGCGTCCTCGATGTCAGCAGCATTCCCCGCGATCCCTCAGGAAAGAGCGTCCGTGAGATCGCCTTCTTCGACACATACCCACAAGACGACTCGCTTCCGGGTGGCGGACTCCCTGACTGGACCTACGGAACCTGGAGCCACTACAGCTTCCCCAGCGGGTGGATCGTCATCAACACAATCGACCGTGGCCCATTTGTCGTCAAGTTGAACAACTTCAGGAAGCGCGGTTTCGGCAGCGAGTACGTCAAGCGTGGCGCTTAAGTCAATTGTAATGACAGTCATGATATAATGAAGAAACAGAGATTAAGTCGGATAGCGCTTGTACGATTTGCCGAGCCAGGTCTCGGTTCATTTGAGTTTCCGTTCGGGCTCAGTGTGCCATTCATGTTGTGACCCGCGTCTGCGGTATGCCAAGGCATGGTGATGTAGCCGTCGGCCGGGAATGTGGGCCTCCGTAGAGCAACCGATGATAAGATCTAAGCCGCGGGCTTTTAGGAGGCCTATAAGCAGAATTTCCAGCATGGAATACTAATCAATAGTGATCAACTCTGGAACAATGCTCAATGCGCTCAGATCTGTATTGGAGCTATTTTCAAGCCGTGACACTGAGGCATTCAAATGAATGTTCGTCGCCAGCCAGGGCAGACCTGTCTTTGGAGACAAACCCAGCCGGCCACGTACCTTGCACCATTGCGTCTAGTCGGGCGACGAGATTTTCGGCGACTGGAATATACGAGCTCATCCGTGCGGTTGCCATAAAGATCAATTTTGTGGGGACGTTACGACTCGGATACCCACAATGCTTGCACGAGGCTGAAACCCTATGCCAGTTGGCTTGAGTCTTAGGGCAAAGTCAGGAGAGCAAGGCTAGCAATTCATGCCATACCGGATCACACCTTGTAGGGAGAACGACCATAGTATTTAAAATGAGGCTCAATTTCTCTGAACGGGAAAGGTCAGCTGCCAGAAGTTCATCAACAACCACAGAGAGAACCAAACACGTCTCTATGGTTCACATCAGATCAGTCCGACAAGATGCAGTTCTCCATTTACTTCACTTTTGTCCTGGGCCTCATTGGCTTCGCAGCCGCTGGTAAACCACCTCTTGTCCCAGGCTCTACGCGATCAGCCTACACAGCACAAAGTGGCTGACGAAATTTGTGTACATCTAGACTTGGGCTGCGATGCGCAGTACTGTGATTGCATTCGAGGAGGCTCATCACAGGGCTCATGCTTCAACGGTCATTGTTCTAATGCATTCCCTCCTGGTAGCACTGTTCCGAGTTGCAGTTGATCCGAGTGGGATATCGAGGTCGGGACGAAGGAGAGGACTGGTCTGAGCCACGCACTCAGTGTTTGGTCTCACAGCTTGAGCTGAATGAGTATCTTCCAAGTATCATCAACGGCATCACACAATGGAGCTTCACTCGAAGTGCCATGCTCTCCACCAACTTTCCAGAGCACAGGATACCGCGAGCAGCATCGCGCTTGGCCGTGTACAATAGCCGAATTACAAGCACGACAAGTTGACCACGCTCCTGCATTTTGTTAAGCACAGCCTGCACAAGCTCACAAACTCTCGAGTTGAGGCGTCATCTGATCCTCCATCGACATACTTTCTGATTCGCGATTGCAGAATTCGGAAGGTGTGATGTGCAACTAAATTGCCCGTTTCAGCCAATACGAAAGCTGCTTGCAAAGTTGGACGAATGGCGTCGAAGCAAATGTGGCTTGTGTACCTTGCAGCAAGAAACAATGTGAATCCTATCGTAATGATCAGCAGAGGCTGTGTATGCTCGAGGTTCCATTTATACAGCGCGATGCACAACGAGGCCATGCAGGATATACCGATGTTCCTACAATGAAGGTCATTACATGAAACATACTGGCGATAGCCTTGGCAGCTGCTGCTCAAGGTACTGGTCTGGTAAACGACGGCTTTCCAATCGTGGATCTGGTGAGTGTGAAATGCAGTCGGCGTGATATGTATGTCTGCTGACTTTGTTCACAGGGCTACGCTCGTCATGCTCCCACGAAAATCAATCAGGCTACGAACAACATATCATACGCAACCTATTCCAACATTCGCTTCGCGCAGCCTCCCATCGGTGAACTGCGTTTTCGAAAACCCAAAGTTCCTCCACCGCGCGCCGAAGGAGTCCAAGATGGCGCGGTGTCACAGAATGAGACGAATTGCATCCAGTCCGTACCGGGATACTTCACGTCCCTACCAGGCTTGAATGGAACCTCATGGGGACAAGAAGACTGTCTTTTCTTGGATGTGATCGTGCCCGAAGGTGTAAGACAAGGCTCCGGCGTGCCAGTACTTCACTGGATTTATGGTGGTGGCTTTTTCTTCGGAGCTAAGGATACTGGAGGGAACCCGGCGGCGTTGTTCGATCGCATGACCGCAGACGACAAATTCGTGATTGTGGCATCTAATTACCGGCTTGGAGTCCTTGGCTGGAGTGCTGTGGAGGGAGAGTCTGGCATAGATGCGAATGCAGGTTTGTACGACTCCCAGGCTGCGCTGGAATGGACTCGCGATAATGTGCACCGTTTTGGTGGTGACTCAAATCAAGTCACGGTCATGGGCCAAAGTGCCGGAAGTGGTATTATCGAGCATTTCCTAGCCGCAACCAGCGAAGGCCAGAGACCATCTTTTCAACAGGTAAGTGAAACGAGCTCCATTCTCATTGTCAAAGACTGACAGCTCCACGAAGGCCATTCTCTCCTCTCTCGGCTATCGACCACATGTCAATCGCTCCATCGAGACACTCGGCCTGTGGGGTGAATTATTGAATCAAACCAAGTGCACGGATTTCGACTGCGTTCAGAAACTACCAGAGTCAGCCATCGCTGAAGCAAACCGGTATCACTACCTCGAAGCTCCGTCTGGTGGATTTCCTGGTTCCTCGATCTCTTACGGGCCAGTAATAGATGGAGATCTGGTCAAGGACCTTCCCGAACGCGTCCTGCAACAAATTAGTCAGTCTTCACCAGCTCCACCGAGCTATGTGAAACGAGTCATTGCAGGTGGTATGAAGAACGATGGAGCAGCTTCCACGATTGGCGACTTCACTTCTTGGGCGGAGCAAGTTTCCGTGTTTGCACGAACGCCTTCGAATGCGACCATCTCAGCGATCGAGAATCCTACGGGCCATTCAATGGATCCGGATCATCGTTTCGCGAGGATGGGTTTGTCGAAATGACTCCTTTCGACGCCTTTTCGGGCGACATGATCTTTGCGTGCCACTCGCATTTTGCGGCCGAAGCCTTTGCCGCAAATCGTGCAAGTGGTCATTGGCCGGAGCTGAATAGCGAAAGCTACCGCTATGAGATGTCCATCCAGCCAGCGGTACACGGCCAGGACATTAGCTATTACTTTTTTGATGAGCTGGTGGCCACTCTTGACCCCACTATAGTAGAATCGGCGGCGACGGATTTGCAGCAAAAGTTTCGAGATTTCGTCCTGGGTCGAGAGATGGAGGGCTGGCCAGAGTCGACCGCGAGTGGTGACGATGTTAGGAACTGGCTGAACATTACTGCAGATGGCCTTGTCGCTGTCGAGCAGGCTGATCAAGGTGGTCGTGGGAGAAAGTGCCGGGAAATAGTCTCGTTGTTTGGCAAGGAGGCCGATGGGTGGAGAGCTGAGCGGACTGGCCCAAAAAAGGTGAGCGCGATATATTTTTCTCGATGAATCTTGCCCCTAATGAGCACAGTGTCCATCTTGGAACAGAAGGCATGTCACGGGAATAGACTTTTGACATGAGGCAGGAGGAGGGAGAACTCCGCACATGGCGGCAAGCTCCCGAAGGACGGGGGCCGAAACCTTAGTGGTTGCCACTACGAATCTGAGGTCCCGAATTTCTCGATTATATGCTGTCGCGCACGCAATAACGGTTGTATATACGTATAGCTTTGTAATTTATATCGATATATACTATCGCCTAAGATACTTAGTTTGTATTACTATCGATAGCTTATAGCGTATATATTCTTAGAAAAAAATCTCTCGAAAAACGATATTTTATCGCTTATACGATATATCGCGTCGGTTTGCGTACGCAATAACTACCTAAGAAACGTTTAAACTCTCGATATATTTATATAGATACTACCGCTTAGAATAGGCTAATTAGTAGTTCTAGAAACGAGATATAGCGTAAGAATTCGGCGTTTCGAGAACGACTTTTATCGCGATTCCGACGACTCGCGATAAGATAGAATCTAGGGTCTAGTAAATATTTTACTAGGAGTCTAATGAAAATTTGCTTAGGCTCGAATTCTACTTTATAAGTACTACGATAAAAAGTCGTTCTCGAGACGCCGATTTCTTACGCTATATCTCGTCTCTCGAACTGCTAATTAGCCTATTCTCAGCGATAGTATCTATATAAATATATCGAGAGTTTGTACGTTTCTTAGGCAGTTATTGCGTGCGCAAACCGACGCGATATGTCGCAAGACCTCCAAATTCGTAGTAGCAACCACTAAGGTTTCGGCCTCCGTACCGAAGCAAGCGCGCCAAGGAGACGTCGGCCAGCAAGCCAGATCACTCATGTGGCTTCTTACACTTTGCACAATCACACCACCTCAACAGCCCCAAAAGCAAAGTCTTCGCACGATCATGTAGATCTAGCAGCCGCTCTATCTGGATGAGTCCATGCAACAGGTGAAGTGATGCATACTCATCGCTTTGAATCGCTCGCCCGCAAAATTCCATCTTGCCATCTTCACATACAGAAAATGACATGCGGGTCAAGTCCATACCGTCCAAGCTCACCGCGCTAACTGTAGAGTTCTATTGCGTCTGGTTTAATCAGACGCCACAGCTGGCCATGCCGCGAGTCTAGCTCATCTGCTTGCCCTTATAGGACGTAGCTTTTCTCGTGCGCTTCTCAATGAGCCACGACCCATGCCTTCTTCCCACAAGCTCAATCATGCGTCTTCTGGTGTTTCTTACAGCATTGCTGCCGTCTCTGGGAGCTTTTGCTGCCACTTTGGAGCATTCGCACAGCGACAGTGTCGTTGAGCAGCCTGAGAAGCGCAACTACTATCGTCCGATCTGTGGCATCTCTGGTTATCCGAAGAAGACGTACAAGCCCTACAAGACCATCCGCCGCCGATGCAACCAGTCGCAATGCTCTGCGTATTGTAAGCAAAGCTCCAAATGCAAAAGTTATGCTTTGGGCAAGCAAGATTGCCTGCTTTACTCGGTCTCGGTCAAGGATAATGTCAAGAGTGGCTACGGGGCAACGTACAAATTCTACGACAAGTCCTGCCCATGCCCGAAGCCGAGTGCGACCAAGACAACGTGAGCAAGACTGAGAGTGTTCTAATGTGGGCGGACTGACTGAGGGTAGGACTGCGAGGACTACGACAAGATCTACATCAACGAAAAGTCAATCAACCACGTCAAGCACCGCTCGTTCAACCACTCCATCGACCACTACCACGTCCAGCACTCGACCGACCACAGCCAGTGTCAGCTCCACTTCTAGCGATGGTACCACAACTAGCGTGAGCTCGACTTCCACTGCCAGCAGCACTTCTAGTGCGACTACTACTTCAGTAACGACCACGGCCTCAACTACGTCCTCCGCTTCCTCTTCCTCCACCACCACCCCGACATCGACAGCTACAACTACGACTGTTGGAACGACAACGACAAGCACAAGTACAACAACAACTACAACAAGCACGTCCAGTACATGGACCACAACGACTGCAACTTCGTGAGCAAGATCGCACCCATTATTTGGCTTTGACTCTCGCTAATCTATGAGGTCTTTTAGCAGCACAACGACTGCAACAGTTGCGGCGAAACAGACGGGCAACATTAGACTGACTGATGAACGCAACAACATGCAAACCGAAACCGGGGCTGTCCTGGACAGACCAAACAATGTCGATCCGGCTGCCTTCATTTTCGGTGAGCCTGGTGACGCCGAGGGTACCGACCAGTATGTCTTTGATCCTGCCGATGGATCTCTGCAGGTTCTCAAGGCCGATGGTGTCCCCTCCACCATTGGTCAATTCCTTTACTACGATCCAGTCAATGCTGCATTCGGGCCAACCAACGGAGGAGGTTTGGTCTCTTGGTTAGTCGCCACCTCCGAGGCAGATGCAACAACGAGAAATGGCCAGAAGGCCGTGTGTGCGATTTCATCGGCGTCACAGGTATCGTGCGCGTTTGGCCCAAGTGGCACTGTGGCAGATGTATGGTTCTGTGCAGGATCGATCGCTCTCGTCTCGCCGGGCCGCGATCCAAGAGAACCTTGCGACGGCCTTAGTATCACAACAAGAGTGACAAGCGTCGTCTTCAACACGCCCGCTCAGTAAACTGTTGTACTGCTACCTGAGTGCTATCGGGAAAACACCACACGAAATTGAGCGTCTTTAGATCGCTCCAAGATGACAGTAAATTTGAATGAGACCGATGGCATATGGGGAAATGTGTAGTTAGTTGTTCTACATCGAGAAAGAATGCACCCCAATTTGTAACAGGTTTCGGTTAATGCATGATGTTTGGTTGCCTCAAGCGAGTCCGACGCAGCTGCGAAGAATGACCAAAACGCTGTTTCTAGGATTACGTCGGCTCCAAGCGTACAATGGTAGGTTGCAGCGAATGGAAGGGCCGAATCTGGAGATTGTGGCGGATATGTCGCTCTTGTAATCCCAGGCTACGACCCGACTCAAATTTGCCGCCCATATAGTGCTGTAACGAGATGGATTATGTGGAACACACAATCTGCACGAAATGGTCTAGCAGAACGTAGCTTGAGTGCTTTCGTGCCGTCTCGGAGAGTTGGTGGCATGCAACTTGAAATTTCCAAAAATCAAAACTACGACATCTGGAATGCTACAGTACGTGAGGAGGGATAAAACATGATGTGAAGCCCGTGGTTGCAATAATGAAGCACAAATATGACATATATATAGAGTTCTGAAATCATAGATGGACAACGCCCTGCATAATTGGCTATCACGACGCGAAGCGTTGTCCACTCTCGATAGCTCAGCTGGAAGAGCGCAAGACTGTAACGGATCATCAATGGATCAAACCTCATCTTGAGGCCCGCGGTTCGATCCCGCGTCGGGAGATCATTTTGTTTTGTTGTTGTTGTTGTTCTATTGTGTGTCCTTTTGTCGCTGTCGCGTTGCGGAAGTCCGAGTTTTCGTTTTGGAAAATTGCAAATTTATGCAGCCACACCACCATGCAGAACAGTATACACCCACCTATGCCAGGTTCCGCTAGACCAGTCTATACAGCTGATATGTCCAGCTGAGCGGTGCGTTTGACTCTGCTAGTGGTGAAGGATGCAACAGACACTGTGTGATGAGCTAGAGTACGAGATCCACACGAGCAAAGCTCAGCGGGGTAGACTTTGTCGCAATTTGTTCTCTGGACGAGCACACTCGAAGTATTACCTCGACCACCGCGAACTCGCAGAGCAGATCTGTCTCCATTCACTGCCAAAAGATGGCCTCCGAAGCGGAACCATGGCACGCCGCCTTCCCGGCTCCGAAACCAGAATTCACGGCCGAAGTAATGCCTCGCAACCGCGCCTTCATGATCCTCAGCATGCGAATCGCTTCAATGGTCATCATTGATGTCCGTAGAACAGATTACGAAGGAGGGTGTATACGCGGGAGTCTCAATATTCCTGCGCACGGCTTCTGGTGGAATCGGGGCATGCTCTATGAGCTTTGCTATAAAGCTGGTATCGAGTGGGTGGTGTTCTACTGTGGTTCGTCAAATGGTAGAGGTCCAAGATGTGCGAGTTGGTTTTTGCAGCATGTGAGAGAGACGGCTGGAGATAAAGATATGAATGTTATGGTGTTAGAAGGTGGAATTAAGGGTTGGGTGAAAGCAGGACCGCAGTTTGTACAGTTTATGGATGGGTATAAGGAAGAGTATTGGAAAGAGCTGTTCGAGGAAGAGGAGAAAAAGAAGTCTGCGGAGTCCGCTGGTAAGGTGGTATCAGAAGGGAGTAAAGTTGCCAGCGCCGTGGGCGAGGGCGATGTCCTCAAATGATGTGGATTCAACCTTAGGACTGGTTTTCGCGGCCTCATTCACGCATGAATATGAATGCGTGGGCCTCCCCATGATGTCTACCACCAATCTTCGAGACTGCGGACTCACGCGAAGAGATGATGATGAAGCGGCCGACCGAGACCTCCAAGATCAGAGATATTACTCTTCGTCCGCCACCTGACTCTTGCCAGGTAGCGATGATCGCCAAATACTATGCCTCACGACAGAGCAAGCCGACATGGACACTCGAGTCGGAGAGAGCGAAGACACGAGGTTGCAAGATCGTACTCTTGAGATGGGGAGACTGAGCTCGCGCCTGGTCTCCGCCACGCTCTTTCTCTACTGTCGACAGGTTCCCCTCCGTGATGTATCGATGACAATCGCAAAAGCTGTCGGAAGTCAATGGACTGGGCCTGGTTTCCTACGCCTGAAAATTTCACGCAATGAGCTCAACACAGCAGGCAACATGGAGGTGCGTGTTAGATGTTGCACAATCCTTTGGGGGAAAATGTGTCGCGTCTCTAATATGAAGTATGGGATAACCGCGCCTCGTCTATGGTTGCGAGACACTCGTCTTGACAAGTCATGAGCAGCAGCTTCTATGGGCCAAGACAGATTTTGGATTGAGGGTGATCTTGGAAGAGGTTCACGGCTCACGATACTGGCCTGCGATAATGTTAGCTGCAAAATCATCGAGGCCGAGTGGATGGCAATATGATACTCAAGCTGGAAGCTGAATCATCAAGCCCTAGAGCAAGAGTAGACAATATCGTGTTCGACATTATTGCACAATCTTGATTCCTCCCACCAATCCATCTCATCGATATTTTTAAGCTCTTCCCGAGTTCACTCCAGCTTGACGTCGTGAGAGCAGGACGGAGGCTGCGAGCTGTACGTGTCCCATCTCGTGACCTTTCCAGCCTTCTCTATTTTGAGTTGCGCTAACTTCGTGAACTTACTGCTACCCAGATGTTGACTAGCGCGGTGTGGTACGATACAAGCCGTCTCGCCGAGGCCGAGTACGAAGACATTCTTGATTTCTGCAGCTGTCAACAAAATTGATAGCACATTGTTTGTGGTCCGCGATGAAAGCTGAAGCGCAGGACGTAGGAGCCCGTCCCTCGATGAATCGCGCGAAAGGTCCAGCACCGCGGGGGCGCAGCCGTGGCGGATTCATGGCGTCCAAAGTGCACTTCGAGACCACCTCAATAAGGTTCCATCACGCAGCGTCCAATTCGTATACTTGGCAAGCCGTCTCGTCTTCATTGTACAAAACGAGAAGATGGCGAGCAAGCTAGAGACTGGAGCTAACTCAGAGTAAGTACGCCTATCGGCGCACGACGCCTTCGAGCCTTCTCTTCCAGCCTCACCTTACCATCGTCACACCGCAACACACAGCACGCACACTCCACCTCCACATTCAAGCCCACAGGGCCTCCTAATCGCATCGTGCATTGTGGTACAACGGTTTTGTTTCCGTCGGCTGCAGGCCCACATAATCGCCAAATTACGGACAGCAGCGGATGTCGGCGAGTCAAGACGGTCAAACACGTGGGCTTTGCGCAAAGGCAGTTTTATTTATACCCTAGCAACGAGTAACGCGAGCAAGGCACGTGGGCGCGCGAGAGCGGTGGAAGGAGCAGAGAGATCACTGCGGTCTCCAAGATCTTGAGGGCAGATTTGTCGGCCGCGATGGCCGCTTTGGAAGTATTGCAGTCTGCGCAGCGCGCGACGTTGGAGTTCACGGCACCACTGGAGGGATCCGGGGATCTGAAAGCTGGAGAGAGTGTTGATGTCGCTTGGAATACGCCATGGGAATTGACAACCCTGGAGCTGTGGAGAGGGCCTGCACGGGATGGAAGTTTTGCTGTGGATGTGCTTGCCGGTGAGTGGCATCGGGAGACAAGTTGTGTTGGGCATTCGCAACTGACTGCATTTCAGCAAACTTGACGCAGCACGTCACGACATACCTTTGGAACGTGCCGGACAATAACAGCCAAGATACACCATGCCAACTCCGACTTCAGAAAGGCGACCAACCGAACGAATGTGCCGAGTGCGTCGCCAGCACATCATCCTTCCGAATAGAGAGCGCTGCATCAAGACAGACATCGCTGACGGCAGACACCACTTCATCAACGACAGCAGCCGCTTCCGCTTCGTCAAGCCCAGCGCTGTCGCGTGAGGTGCAACTGGGAGTAGGGCTGGGCGTCGGACTGGGGATACCATTCGTCGTTACATTTATTGCATTCATCTTCCTCTGTCGCCGGAAACGACAGCGAAGGCAACATCAAATCCAGCAGCTGAACAATGTGCACCGGCGGCAACAGGAACTCATGTCGGATAGAGATCTCCGGTTCTCCACCGGAGCATACTCATCGGTCTCCAGATTCAGTGAGAAGTCGTACCACGGGCCTTTCGAATTCGAAGAAGAGCCCGGAAAAGTGAAGCCTGGGTGGGAGAGGCTATTCGGGAGGAATGGGCTGCCGTTTCTTGCAGCACCTGAGAAGGCAAAAGATACGAGAGGTTTACTTAGACATTAGAGCTCGTCGTGCCGAATGCAATGATTAATGACTTGTGTTTTAATGTTTCTTTGAAAGTGATCGTCGCAATGGTCGCTCCTTGCCGTGCTGCGGAGTTCGTCTCGGAAGAGCGGCTTGGCATTGGTTCATCGTCAAGGCTTTGGGCCATCAAATGCACACCACACCGCATCGTCGTCGCAGCAGCGAGTCGACGGGACAATGTCCAAGTCGCTGCACTCGCCCACGGCGCGACTGCTGCAGTCGTCGCGCCTCTTCTCCCTGCCGCGACCGTTGCCTCCGCCAATACTAGAATCTCCTTCGGCATCAGGAGCATACAAGGCTTCGGAAACCGCCACGCTGCCGTATCCCACTCACCAGGCCATCGCGACACCTGCATCGTCCCATTTTCGAGGAGACTGGGGCCTCAAGCGCCCGATCCCACGAAAGACGACCGCACGAAGCACGACCCCGGTTATCCGCGTACGAGCTCAGGACAACACCCAGCACATTACCGACTTCGAGAGTGCTGCAGATCACGTCCTGACAGAGGCCAAGTGGCGGCAGATGGGTATTCCGCTGATCAACAGAGAAGGGAGAACGAGCTACTCCGGCAACCGAGCTACACCACAGAGCGTTTATGATGACAACCTTGACAATACGGACCCAGATGCTACCCGTTTCGATGCGCAGCTCTCATCGGGTCGACAGAACCTATCATCCGCTAATGCAGAGACCGGGAATCAGAGATGGAAGTTTGCTGGCCCATGGCTTGCGGGAATGGAAGAGGGAGAGTTTGAGGACTACGTATCGGACAAATTGAGTAAGAGGAAGGCTGAGTTCAAGAAGTTCCTGGCCAAGCGCATGTTAGAGAGGCGCATACGTGATGAGGAGAGAGTGAATCGGGAGCGTGGACAAGGCGGTGCGCTCCCAGCAAAGCGGGTGGAACAGCTGCGTCAGTATGTCGAGGAGAACTACGACAGCGAAGAGAAGAAGCTACGCGATGATCACATCCACCAGCATCTGGGCTCGGCCCTCACCGCGGCTATATGCGAGTTTCTGGATCTGCCAGGCGTCGAGATGGGTCGACAGAATTTCGTTCAGTCGACATTGTTGCAGAACCAACTCAACAGTCTCACGTCAACACAAGGCCCACCTTCTACTCACCCAGGTGCTGGTCTCTCTTACATTCGGACGAATGCTTTCATGGAGAATCATCCATACTGGGGACCTCAAGCTCACCGCGCACCTGTGAAAGCGCGTGTCATGACACCACGTACGAGTGCGACCTTCAACAACCACAACGCTTTGCTCGGCATTGGAGGAGTAGTGACTCGTGACCCCATTGGCACTGGGGTCAACGCCGATAGTCGCGCAGCTGTTCCGGAATACAACGAGAACGAGAAAGAGGAGCACTATGCCAACCCCGATCGCATGGTAACCGCTCTCGATGAGAACTTACCAGGCGGCAACAAAATCTGGGTGCATCCTCAATCGGCTCACATCAATGAGGCAGGGTTTATTGACCTGCAGACAAGCAGAGGCGACACGGAAGCCATTGCTGTCAAGCGGAACAAGGTGCAACATATTCACGATGCGAGGAGTCAAAGTTTTGGTGCTACAGGATCGGGATATGTCGGCGGTGCGCGCCCAGGGCAAGAGCCCAATTATGGCTACAGCCTGCCAGATATGAGGAGGAGAAGGACGTCGGGAGTTGAGGGATTTGACCGAGAAATGGGAAGAAGCCCACTAGATCAGGCTCAGGCGACGGAGAGGATCAGACGTTTGATGGATGGCTATACCCCAAAGGAGTCGCCGTCAGACAGGTCGAAATCATCAGTAGAGTGAGAAAATGTATATATAGATGTGCCCAAAAGAGATGCGTGATGCAGTGAAAGTATTGTGCAGAGTGTCGTTGATCAGAACTGCACCGACTAAAGCCGATCCTACCCTCGAAAGCTTGGCGAAAAGGCCCAGCTGTCCTTGCGGGCACTTCACCTCGACCGATAGCTTCTCGCATCGACTTCTTCCGCATAGAATGACCAAGAACATAATGGCACCTCGGCCAATCGCCAATCCTGACCTCCCCAAGCCGCCTTCGGGCAAGTATCCAGCCAAGGCGCATGCGAGAAGGGTTGCAAAATATATCGCTGAGCATGGCGGGCCAAGCAGCGGTATCATCTATCTGGAGGGGCAGAGCACTAAAATGACAGAGGTACAAAAGTCATTTGAAGATGTAGCGGATTGAATGAGCTGATGCGTGATTTCAGGACGATGATCAAGCAAGCCATTTCAGGTTTGTCATTCGGCGTCTGCGATAACACTCGACAATCGTGATTAACGTTCTGTAGGCAACGACGACATTTTTACTACCTTACCGGATGCGACTTGCCAGACTGTTTCTTCGCCTATGATGTTGCCTCTGATACTTCGACCTTATGGATCCCGCCTGTCGATCCAGAATATGTCATGTGGGCTGGCATGCCACTTCTACCCAAGGAAGCGCTCGAACGATACGATATCGATCATGTGTCAACTACTGACGATCTCAAGTCTGGAAAATCTTTGGTGGATATGCTATCGGACCAAAAGCCTGTAATCTTGGCGATTGAAGACCGAGCAGATCTGGCCATCTTCGACACTCCTGCGATCAAGAATTTTCAGCCTGAGATCAATCTCACCTCGCTCCGGGAGGCGATTGAAGAATGCAGAGTCGTCAAAGATGAGCATGAGATCGCCATGATCAGACACGCCAACATTGTCTCTTCGTATGCCCACGAGCAGGTTCTGTCATCCGTCCCACGCGCCTCCAACGAGCGGGAACTCAACGCCGTCTTTGTAATGCATTGCCACGCCAACGGCTGCAAAGAGATGGCCTACGGCTGCATCTGCGCTTCTGGAACAGCAGGAAGCACTCTCCATTACGTCCACAACGACCAGCCTCTCGACGGCAAAGACAACATTCTCCTCGACGCCGGAGCAGAATATAACTGCTACTGCGCCGACATCACTCGCACATTCCCGATCACCAAAGATGGCAGATTCACCAAAGAAAGCAAAGAAATCTACGACCTCGTCTTGCTGATGCAAAGCGAGGCTTTCAAGCTTATTCGCCCTGGGGCTATGTGGGAAGATTGCCACATGAAAGCTCACACGACTGGCGCACTCGGTTTGCAGAAATTGGGCATCTTTAACAAAGACCTTACCCTGGAACAAATTATGTCCTCGCATATCATGACGCGTTTCTTTCCTCATGGCCTAGGACACTATCTGGGGATGGACACGCACGACACTGGAGGCCACGCGGATTACGACGACCCAGATCCTTACTTTACTTATCTGCGTAAGCGTGGTCCGTTGCCTGTCGGCGCTGTTATCACGAATGAGCCTGGGATATATTTCCGAGAGTTCCCTCTGAGGCGGGAATTGGAGGAAGGGAAGTGGGACGGCATTGTAGTGCAAGAAGTCCTGGACAGGTATTGGAGGGTGGGAGGTGTGAGGATTGAGGACGATGTGGTCATTACAGAGGACGGATATGAGAACCTGACCACGGTCAGCAGTGAATGGCAGACTGTGGAGGGCATGGTGCAGAGAGGATTGGCGAACGGAGCTCTGCATTAGCGCTACGTTGTGGATGACTGGGACTTGAAGTGAGTCTGAGAGACGTGAACAGATTGGATCAAGTTCGCTGATTCTTATATCTTCAGTCTGATGCGTCCACAGAAACAGGCATTGCGGCCTCTGACTCGCGTAGCCCCTCACTTCACAACTCACTGCCGTGTCTTGTTCGGGGAGACTAGAGCCGCGTGGCGATTTGTTTGCTATGACACAAGATGTGAAACTGCCTACAGTGTCTTATTTTGTGGGACGAAGTGAACGTCTCACTTCTTCAATCAGGCATTAAATTCCATGCCCCATCCAACCACACCCCATTTCCACTTCTTCATGCACCCCCCATTCAGCTCCAGCAAGATTCAAACGACGATCTCAGGTACAGAGGACTCCAGAGAAGATGTCTACAGTTCCCTCACTGACAGATCGCGCAAGCGCTGCAGCAGAGTAAGCTACCGCTCTGTGATAAGTCTATAGCCGCTGACCAGTCACAGCTTTTCTACCTCCCCAGTACTCGTCACCATAGGTGAAGCAAAGCACCCATTCTACGTTCACGAACCTCTCATCCGCAGCTCATCTAAGTTCTTCGACGCTGCTCTGAACAAGGAATGGCACGAGGGTCAGACCCGCGTGGTAGACTTGCCGGAGATTGAGCCAAGTGCATTCAAGGTCTATGTCCACTGGCTGTATTCCAGAAGATTGTTCATCGAGGACGAGCCTTCTGTGCCACATCAGCAGAAAGCCACCTACAGACTCTTGGTAAATTTATACATACTCGGAGACTGGCTTTGCGACGTAGACCTCAAAGACGCCATCACCGACGCTGCTGGTCAGCAGATTCTGACCAGTCATGAGGGGGTCAGGTACACAATCGGGACACCAGGTTGTCGTTTGCTGTATGAAAACACGCTGCCCAGCGCCCCGCTCCGCCGTCTGGTGGTTAGGACATTCGTCATGCTTCGTTGTTGCTCTCGGGTTGCAGAAGATGAGCCGAGTGCCTTGCTTCACGACATCATCCAAGCAATGGCTCGCAACGACGCGCCCACTTGCGACGAATTCGCCAAGAAGCTGGCGGACTGCAAGTATCATGAGCATAAGATAGGGGCAGAGAATTGCCACGGGAACAAGAGCCGCTATTCGCTTCAGTCGCAAAGGTGAACGTCTCTGGCTGTGTCCGCCTTCCAGGTGAAGGAAGGCCGCGCCTGGGCGTTGGGGCCAGCTCGATGTGACTGAAGATGCGAATCACGATCGAGCGAATGCGGTGGGAACAGTATGCTGGGTGTTGGCAAGAGCAGCACAACTGAAGGCGTTTGCTGCAGATGAAGAGGGAAGCTGCAGGTGCAGAATTCGGTTTGTGTAATGTTGCATGCACTCGACCAAACATCACCTCAACGTCTCCGCTTCATCACCTGTCTCACCACTACTACAACTGCTTGCGGAGCCGCCACAACTCCGGACACCGCACCCGACTGCCGCACGCTTTCTAGAAGCGCGCCATGGCGCCTACCTCATCTCTGTGGACGAAGGCGCGCCCCGTAAGTGCTGGTCCTGAGTCAGTTATCACAGTTCTTGGTGTACCAGCCCTCACTGATCAAGACAAGGCGTTCTCATTCTCCCATTGCCGTCCGCGTTGGAAAATCACCAGGCAAGACTCTCTATGCCTTCGAAGCAACGGTTCGTGCCTCGTCACGATTCTTCGATGCAGCACTGAAGAAAGTATGGGAAGAGGGCCGGAGCCGGGAGATCCACTTACCAGAACAAGATCCCGAAATCGTCAAGATCTACCTCAACTGGGTAGACATTGGCAGGCTCGACTACGAAGACGAAACGGATGTTGGAAGGAACGAGAGCGGCGTCTTCTACCGACTCATCCACGCCTTTCTGCTGGGCGATAAATTGCTCGCGCCGGATTTCAAAGATGCGGTCACCGATGCAATTGCCAACGTCTATGCTGACGGGCTTTGGATGCCTGGGAAGGGCCTGCGGCAAATCCTGTACGAGAACACGATGCCTGGTGCAACACTTCGGCGCATGGTGATCCGCCAATTGAGTATGGGAACGCCGCTTGCAGTGATGGAGGATGAGCCGCAGTCTCTGTTGTATGACCTCTCACGTGAGCTTGCAGAGGGAAGATCGAAAGCTTTGAGGGACTTCAAGAAGGAGGTCGAGGACTGCGGTTATCATGAGCACCAACCTGGCGCAGAGCATTGCTTCAGAAACAAGCACCGCTAAGACTCTCTATCCAGAGAACATCTGAACAGAAGTGCTGGTGAAGCCTGAGCATAGAGCGATGATACGCATGAGAACGGGAGATTGGCACTGCAGAGGCATATTCTGTTCAAGGTCTGAGCAAGCACAGGCAAAGCAGAAAATCATATGCAGAGAAATTCGGTTCGTGATTAGATAGCCAAATGAAGCGTACGCCGGCCAATTTGTTATGTCAGGAATGCGGCTGTCTTAGAAAGTGAACGCCTGGTGACTGATAGGGAGCAGGAGCACCGTCTGCTGCGGTCAGCAAGTGAGGCCGCAGAAATCGTTCCACCTTCAAGCGTGAA
This sequence comes from Cercospora citrullina, assembly GCA_013365195.1. NCBI lineage: Eukaryota > Fungi > Ascomycota > Dothideomycetes > Mycosphaerellales > Mycosphaerellaceae > Cercospora > Cercospora citrullina. Next base: position 28,377 of record JAASFF010000252.1, read on the forward strand.
GGTCGCATTTGCTGATTGCTCCTGCTACCGTACAACTCTCCTTCCTGCTTACCGTCGCTTAACCTTACCTTACCACAAGCCAGTCAATACCACAGATCAGCAACACAACATGGCTTCCACTCCGTCGACAACAGCGCCGCCTGAGCACGCTCTCGCGAACGAAGCAATCGAGTAAGTCGTGCGGCGCAAGCTCGTGGACTCCTTACTGACAGAAGCTAGCTTCTCCATCGCACCCATCATCGTCGACGCCGGAGCATCCCCGTCGCAATGATTCTATGTCACAGAGTCGATGATTCGGAACTCCTCGAAATTTTTCGACGCGGCTCTCAAGAAGGAGTGGAAGAAAGGCCAAGAACGCACCATCAATCTACCAGAGATTCGGCCAGAAGTCTTCAACGTTTATTTGAACTGGCGCGTTACCGGAAAGCTGCATGTACATGATCGGTCCGAGGTCACTCCTGAGCACAGGCAGACCAAAACGAGGCTGTTTGAAGCGTATCTACTCGGCAACAAGATCTTGGACGTTGACTACAAAGATAAAGTATGTGATGCATTGGCAGAGGACTCGCTGACGATCCGCAACGCACAAGTTTGGGTCATGGGCACACGGACTCGCCGTCGACTCTACGAAGATACCCTCGCAGGGGCTCCTGTCCGGCGCCTCCTGGTAGATGTGCTGTTGATGTACCCGGACGTCAGTGCTGTGGTGAAGGCTGATGAACCGAGCGCGCTGCTGCCCGACATCATGTCAGCACTAGTCGCGGGTAAGCCCAGGTCGGAGAAGGGACTCAGAGAAGATATCGAGGCCTGCAAATTCCACGAGCACGAAGACGGCGCAGAGAACTGCTACAGGAGCAAGCGACGCCGGATTGTGCAATCAACCAGACAATGGACAGCGACGCACTAGCAGTCTCCGTATGAAGGCAAGGATCGAGGAGACAGAAAGGTCCAGATATGCTTGAGGTTCTGAGGGTCGAGGTTAGCAGAGCTTGACATTGAAGATGATATTCCTCGATCAAAGCCATTCGAGGTTTCAAGAGGTCTGCCTACAAATTCGAGTCAGCATCGAATAAGACGAGCAGCATCACCAACAAATACAGCACAACCTCACTACCGACATCGTCTCGTCTACAACTGATGCCCCGTCTTCTCCACCGCCTTCTTATACCCCTCCGTACCCTCACACTCCGCCAACCACTTCTCAATCCCGGGCCACTTGCCCCCTTGTGTCCCCAACTCCCTCTCCAAAATGAACCTCGCAGAGAACTGCATCATGATGTCCGCCACAGTCAATTTGTCCCCGCACAAGAATTTTCCACCGCTCTTCTCCAATTCTGCTTGCAAGTAATCCAAATCTTTGATGACATTTTTGCTTAGACCAGCGATGGTCTTCGAGACGTCACCGTCTTGTTGATTCCAGCGGGCGTATAAGCAGGCAAGACTGTGGAGCATGAAGGTTGCTTCGGCGGCATGGACCCATTGGAGGACTTTGTAGCGCTCGGGCGAGCCCAGGGGCGGGAGGAGGCGGTGAGAGGTGTCGTATTTGTCGGAGAGGTATCTTTGGGGTGTCAGTAAAGTTGACAATGGAATGTGCGTCCTGAAATTTGGCGCACTCGCAGATGTTTCCGCTCTCGTAGAAGACGTTTCCATCGTCCACGAGGGTTGGAAACTTCCCTAGACCACCTGCTTCTTGCTTGAAATCTGCAGGAGCTGCATTGTTCACTCGTGGAGCAAATTTGAGTTCGTAGTCGAGGCCGAGTTCGTGAAGGTGCCAGGCTGTGCGGATACAGCGCGAAGCTTGGAGGAAATAGAGCTTGATGGATGGCATGTTGCTCGATCGCGGTTCCTGTGTTGTCAACACCGTAGAGTAGTAGGATGAAAAGTATTAAAGAAAGTGCTGCTACTCAAGTTTCCCTACCGTTCAATGGCTGATTCCCATCTACGCCAAATACTAAACCTGCGATGCAGCAGTAGCTCTTCTCTCGAAACCACTTTCCCAATGCCATGCCATGACGTCCAACCTATCCCACCACATACATCATCACGAGCAGCACCACCGGAGACACTGCCGTGCCAATGTGTTTCACGAGCTCTCCGTTCTTCCTCAACCCCGCGACCAAGCTCATCCGGAGCTTCCAGTGATCCGCATGCGATGTGGGACACGTCGGACAAAGTAATTGTCAGAAAGAGGCTCGAAGCCACGGTGAGGGGTCGAGTTCTAGATGTCCACCACAGATGTGCATGAGGATCCTCTGCTGATCTTTTTCCGCGGATGATCGGACAGGATGGAAGCTTGTCTGAGAGCTCAGGTGCAGCTCTCGCGCGCTTGGTGGCACGACACGACGTAAGAGAGCTGTAGGAGTTTATCGGGATCCTGACTGCGAGGACGTGAAGATTGAGTTGATGGAGAGTAGAGAAATATTGATGTGTCGGTGCTGGTCAAGAGGAAGAAGTGAGATGTGTCGTGACTTCTCGGGTTACTCTGTTGAGCAAATCCGGAAAGTGCAAGGATGTTTGATGGAAGCAACCCACCAGCTGTGGAACTTGCACGGTGCACTTTTTCTCAAACAACCAACGACATCGAGTCTTGCAAAGATAGCAAAGACACGACTCTAGATGGCGTGTGCAGGGCGACAAGGTAGGCATATTAGTCGTGAGAGTTTGTTTTGACCTCTCCTCACAAGACGCGAGGAGATTCTTTCATTCGTACAATTAATTACATTTCGCATTCCGTGAGCAATGCGAGATTCATAAACATCATTGTGGTATCATAGCTCTCCTTTCCTCTCTCTTCTGTTCTCATCGAGACATACAACCATTGATCATAATCTAAGCCTCGTACTCGCCCTTCGACTTGGCCTTCTCCGAAGCACCCTTGATGAAGCGCGACAGATCGACGACGGGAAGCTGGAATGGGAAGTCGAGTGCGGCCAACATGATGGCGAACCAGATGTACCAGCCGAGCATATCGACGACGAATGTGGTGGCGCCAGCAGCGATGATCTCGGTATTTGCCTTGCTTGCGAGAGAGGCAGCCGCGGCCATGTTCCCTACTGCCGTTGCCTCTGCCTCCTGAGCCAAGTGCCAGAAGGCAGCGGCGAGCAGACCGAAAGATGGAACGAGGAACAAAAAGATGAGGAAGAACACCAAGTTGGTTCGGAGGGCGAGGATCATGTACAAGAAGCACAGAACACCCATGAAGACGAGGAAGAATGCTGCTCGCTGTCAGCGTTGTGCGATCAACACTCGATGATGGCAGACATACCGTAAGATGCATTGAAGCCCACTGATGTCAGACCAGTCGTCGTCGCCTCGCCAGGTGTCGCGTATGCACCCCAGGCATTGTAGAACGGCTGGAGAGTCGCACCGTATTGGAGCCAGAAAGCACCGAAGGAGCTGAAGACAATGAACGGGAAAGTATTGCCCTGGAACTTGTCAGCTCTGATTTGACCTATTCTGCACTGGGACGATACGTACCAAGATGAATTCACCAAGACCGCCGAGGATCATCAAGAGACCGCCGAAGAAGAAGTAGACACCAGTGGATGCTGCACCATTGCCACCAGCTCCTCTCCATCCCATCAAGTCGCAAGACAGAGGTGTCAGAGAGAGCAAGAAACCGACGAGGGCACTGCGAGAAAATTAGTCCGGGGCGATGCATTTGAAGCTTCGGGTCGACCTACAGAGGTGTTGGGTTACCGAAGGTCTTTCGGAGATCACCTGCGACCTTGTTTTGTGGCGAAAGGTAGATCTTCTCGAAGAGCTCTGGCGAGATGGAAATGCTGCCAGAGGTCTGGATCTTCCTCAACGCGGTATCTGGATCCATATCTTTGTCGAGGTGATATCCTGGATGTCGGATTAGTATGATGCTCCCATCGCAATGGCGCGGCTGGCAACAATGCAATGCGAATGCAACGCAAGCAGGTGTTCGATTTTCGAGAGTCGCACAAAGATGCGACTCCTGCATCTGCGCGTTTTCGAATGGAAGCCTGCGCCAACTGCATCCTCAAGCTATGCTATGACTCCAATCTCGAGGGATGGTGTTCAACATCGAGGACTGCAGTCATACCTGTCGAATTCGTGGTCGCGGTCGCGCTGCTTGTGGCAAAGTTGCCAGGCTGGCCTGCGTGGGTGTCACACGTACCGTTCTCGAAGTCCTTCTCGCGGGGAGCACGGGCTCCCGTTGGGGCAGTGAGGTTGGTGTTGTTGGCGGTAGCGTTGTACGTGTCACTCATAATGGCAGCGCTGTGTGATCAATGCACAAATGATCGAGCTGGTCAATGGCAATGCTGTGAATCAAAGATGAATGATACAGCAAAGCAAGATTGGTAGGATCAAAAGGAGACACGAGCAGAGGCCAGGGCACGAGGCGTGTCTGTCTTTATTTACCCAAAGCACAGATCATCGAAGGCAAAGAGAGCGACGGCTCCGCACACGTTGAAGTTGCCGGAACCTAGGAGCGGGTTGCAGAGTGGTTGCGATCGCGCTATGGCCCTGCCTGCTTGGGCCTGGCGGGCCAGTGCAACGACAGCAGGTGATCACAGGATGAGCAACGCCGACGCCATCTGATGGACAGAGCATCACGACCGCAGTGCAGCTCTGCTCCCCTTCACGCGTCGTGTCGTCGCCGCGTGCATGGGGCGCCAGCGAGCTATCCCGAGCGGGGATGGCGCCCTTTGCAGACTCGTCTGCGGTTGGAGGGACCCTGCCGTGGCTATCGAATAGCGTTCTGCGCATCCAATATGCACGCGGCCCTCCGGAAGGCGTGCAGGCCGGACGAGGGATGCACCGATTTCGCGATTCGTGCAAACTTCGTCCATTGAACTCGTGGAAGCTATGTTCAGCGGTTTCGACTGCTCTTGTGGTATCAGAACGCGAGTTTGGCGTCTTGGGAGGATCTGGCGTGCATGCCCCGATGTGATCTGATGCATTCGATGGCGGTGCAGGCACCTGCTGCTGGCAGCGATATTCCTGTCCACGGACAGGCGGATGTGGAAAGCCCTCTGGCGCTAGTCGAGATAAAGTCGAGGCCATGGCGGAGGATGATCGACGTGAAGCTGGGGTAGCGAGGCGGGGTAGAGGCCGAATCGCGAAACACAATCCGACGCCTCCAACGGCGCCAGCAATACGGTGTGCTCTGCAAACTGGAATTGGGTTCCATCACATCAATTGGGCGTGATATGGTGTCGAATTCGACCTGGTCTGCCAAGTCATGGTCAGCAAGGACTTCGACGACAGGCTCGTTCAGCCTCTTCACGCTATCGAGAGACAAGCCTCAGAAATGAGACACCCTGGACAAAACCTGGTCCCTGGCCTGGCGCACTGTATCTGCGACAGACTTCTACGAGAAGCCTCTTCCATCGATATGCTCTTTCATCCCAGACCGGCTGTGCATGACGTTCATCCTCACCTTCTTCTCTGGCGCGGCAATGTTTGAAAGATCACCCCATCATGCAGCACAATGAGACCATTTCGAGGAGATCAATCAATCTGCTTTGAGCCAATGGGCCTGTAGATCACCTAATTCGCAATGCCGAGCAAAACAGCCGCCTGTCTGCATAACACGTGACGTCTCTATGTGCACTTTAGAGTTGCTGGTAACTTGTTCGTGACGCGACATTTGGACCAGCCTTGCCAACGTGACTTGCAAGTCGTTTCGAGACTTGTTCGTGGGGAACAAGGATATTCACGTCGGTGCAACAGTCATAACGTCGTTGACCACTTCACCTCTTACCAGTTGGCATCAACATCGCCAAGTCGTTACTTCTTGCCTTCTGCTGTTTGCGCACGAACCTGCGCCATCACGGCAACGAGAACACCACCACAAAAATACACTGGCCATTGCAGCCGCGGACCAGATATCTCACCGCCCACGCGTCAACGGAAGCTCGGAAAAGTTCCTCCCATACCCAACCACCGCACAAAGAAGGCAGTTTTCCCTTTCCCCTATGCACAGACCTTACATCCCAAAAAGGGATGACGTGTGAATTCATAATGCACGAGCCGTTCGCTCGAGGACGTGCTTTGCCGTTGGAGCGGCGCTAACCGCTGTTCGCGTGGTTCTTGTCTGGACTTGACTACTGCGCTATGAACGAACAGCTATTTGCCGCCTGCTGTCAGCTGGTCGCTGGACCGGACGTCGACGGCAGCAATAGCTACCTTAGCTGCACTACTATACGATTTCTCCAACTGTGCATGCGCCAGGTAAGTTGTGCTCACTGCTTGTCGTGATTTGACTGCAGCGACAGGGAGAAGACTGCCTTCATCACGACGACGACGACGACGAATTTCCATCAAGTAATGAGCCGTCTTGCCGCTGCCTCATCTCATTTCACTTCATCGACCATCGCCAGATTTCATCTCTTCTGTCTCTCGCGAATTCCAAAGGGGCGGGGTCTCAGAGTACGTACCTCGCCACAACAACTTTGAAATGAAATTCGTTGTCGTTCTTCAATAGCGTCGAAAATGCACAGGCGCAACTCGCACGCCGTTCCCGATCGCTGTGCGAAGAGAGATCAGAACACCGAGCATTGTGGGTTCTCTCAACGATGCAATAACGAGATACGAACTGGGAAAGTCTATACCACTCTGCGTTGCGAGGAACGAATCTCTCTGCTTACCTATCCGCCATGAATCCAGTCCTTGACTTTCTTCCCCGAATGCGGTGCTCCGTACGATGGACTGGACATTGATGCCCGTTTGATTAAGGCATTTACTGGCAGCCGCTTCGTTTCACGTCTCTATCTGCCCTCGCGGGATCCGGACCAGTTGTTATTCGCTTCACTTTGCGAGCGTTGCGATGCGCATTGCCCTAAGCGCCTGGACAAAGATTCGGGAGATCGCTTTTGCAAGAACGCCAGCCGTTGCTGCGCTGATGTAGATGTAAAAAAGGTGACTTGAGCGATACTCTGCGACAACAACGAGAGGATGTTGTGGCGGTGCCAGTTCGGGACTACCGGTCGAAGGAAAACTGTCCGAGCGATGTGCTATCTTTTGTTCTCCATCATAGTGTCGAACAGCATAGATGGAGATCGTTCACCAGAAGGCTCGTCGCCGTGAGCAGACTGACACTGGCAGAATACTCGATATCCCAGATCTCGTCTGCGCCGATGCAGCTTTGCCTACGCGGCCAAACTTCATCGAATAGTAGCTCGGAGCATTGAATTCGAAAGGACAAGACCATTCGATCCATGGCAACATGGTCCCGAACGCCAACCCGTTGCACTACTGTCAGCTCCGCGAAGAAGGCGATTTGCGGGACACGCTGGCGCCACGGTGTGGCACTTGGGTTGTGAGCGACACAAAACAGATGACCTCGAAGCTGCCGCACAGATCATCCTCATGCTTATAAAATTGACCCCGGAACGTATGCATGGCAGGGCACTCCGGTGACAAATGGGAGACTTACCACAACACACCGCATCTCGGAGGGCACTGACCAATTGAAGTGCGCAGGCGACCACTGCCGTCCTCTTGTTCGTATCCGTTCCTCATATCTATTAACATGTTCCAGAGCCCCAACCTCGCCCGCGCTGCTTCCGAACTCTGGCTCCTGCGTTGGAATAAGGCTTCGAAAGATAGACCCTGCCGACACAGCTGTCGAGGAGGGTAGCAGCTGTGGTCGGTCGAGATGCTGAGCTTGGGGGCTTCTGCGTGGTAGGACCGAACACAATTTGTTGGCGGTGAGTCTTACCAACGTTCTCTGACGACTCGAATTGTACGAGGCGGATCACAGCAGAATGTTGTCCAATCCGCAAGATAAACAATGGGAGGCAGGAAGTCCGAAGTGCCGTGACGAAGCACGATTCTGAAGACGTTGCCATCCGGGAAGCTGACAGCGGCAGCTTAATTGGTGGCTCTTCTGGCATCACCAGCGGCACCACGCAGTGTGGACAGCGAGATCCCTTGTGTCGAAACCCATTCACTCTCGTGTTGTGAGCCATCCTCCGCGGTGAGCCGTCCTCGGGACTTCGGACTTGCACATTTCTTACCTGAGTTCCTTCACAATGGCCATCTTTGGAGAGTGACACACCACTACCTTGGTCGGCTCGCTCATACTGTAAAGCCACGGACTGCCTGGTCCTGGCATACGGAGAACTCAGGTAGCTGCATGGCTTAGCGATTATTTGCCATCTTGAGTCTAGATGTCCTCCAGCGTCGTTGACCAGATCTCCGTGGGCCAAGCATCCCTGCGGCGATATCGTAAAGCTCGGTCGTATACTAGACCATTTGATTTGTCCAGTGCCGACCTGTCCGACAACCTGGAAGTACGTGTCACTTTCTTCAGCACCATCGTTGTCTATGTGCCGCAATACCCTAATTGACAAGCTCTGAACTATATTCACGTTCGCGAACCTTAAAAGATTGCTATGCTTAGTAGAAGCAAGGATTAGGTTCTAGCACGCCTTTGTGACTCTCAGAATTCACCTAGCGATGTATATACGTTGCAAGCGAAATCGTGTATGTGGAGAGATAAGAACCATAGCAAGAGCCGTCGTTCCGCCTACATCGAACAACAAATCACACAACAATCCCCGAAATATCACGAACTACCTCCGGGTTGATTCACTTCAGATGCAGACCGTCAACGTTGTTCTCCTGCTATCAGCACTACACAGTACGTTCGCCGCATATCTCCCTGATCAAGACTTCGGGTACCCATTACTTGCACCGAGATTCGACGAAAGTGAATGCAAGAGAGACATTGCTGTCTGGCATCTTCGTCCGGGTCTTGAAGATTCCAACAAAGCTGCACAATCCAACGATGATATTACCAAACGCACAACATCACTCTCTTGCCCAAGATCCCAGCTTCTCGAAAATAGAGATCTAGCCAGCGCCGACGGCAGTATATTCAACAAGATCTGCCAGCGAGAAATCACACGACAAAAACCGAGGGCTCATGTAGTCCCTCTAAGCGTTCCAATCGATGGAAACGTCCAGTCGATCAACACACCTGGCGACTCCGGACGAGTCGAACTGCACGCCGACACGTATACAGTCGCGGACCCCACCGATCCCGAACGGCGAGAACAACGACTGAATTTCTACATTGTCAACCGCAGTCAATGTCCGATAGCTATAGAATTCGACACAGAATTACGATTCGTCTCGAACAGGCGCAACGATCCCAATAATATGGTAGCGAATCGTGAACTTCCGGCTACTCCACGGCGCAATTGGTTTCAGGGCGCAAACCCTTGCGAATTGAACGATTTTCAGCTTATTGCCAACGTTGCGATTGCTGTACGGCTGGTCATTGAAGCTTTCAGTTGGTGTAGTTAGGAGGAGTTGGGTGTTAGCCTATGGAGATCGCTGACGGGCGGATGGATTACGACCGGCATCAGATAGTGGAGATAGTGTTTCTGAGGAAGGCCACCGTGTTGTCTCCCTCGTTGTGTCCTTCGAGCTTCTGCGTCTGCTGGACTCATTACGCTGGTACCTTGGAACAACATTGTATAACAGTATCGTGGTATTTGCAGTCAGTCGTGATGGTGTTGCATGCAACGACTTTTGCAGATCAAAGACAAAGAGGGGTCAGATCAAGCAAAGGTGCGGGTGCGGGCGTGGGCGCCGCGGCGGAGATCTTAACTTGTATACAATACACACTTTGTATCTTGTCTTGAGCTGGTTACCTGTTCCTGTTCACGGCGTAGACACGCGTTGGTTTCGTGTCTGAGTACGTTGGTACATCTGAACTTGGCGTGAGTAAGGCGTATTGGCGTTGATCGCGGCCGCGTTCAGGGACAGGCCAGATTTGCGCACATACAACAGCGTGTTCCGAATTATCCTCCCAGCTTCTTCAATGCCTGCTCCTGCTTTCTCTTAACATCTCTTGCGATCTCATCAACGTCTAACTCGCGCATTTCGTCGCCAATTCTTTGTGTCTCATGTTCCAGCTTTTCCATCTCGGCTTGAATTCGATTATCTATGAGCTGTACCTTCCCATGCTCAGAGTGTGCATAGACTGCACCGAGTAGATCGTGCAGGCTGGATTCACTCTTTGCCATAGACTGGACCATGGCCTCCGTAATGGTAGATTCTGTCGTCTTGCGCTGCGTGGTCAATTTCTCCTGTTTCTCCTGCACTGTTGTGTCGAGAGAACTCAACAACTTGGCGTTGTCAATTGGGTCTGCAATGCGGATATCATGCTCGCGGAGGAAAGGTATGGCGGGATCCTGCGTGTCCGACATGTTGGCCTGAACGAGTCTCAAGGGCTTGAGGCCTTTAGCCGGCGTATGTCGTTCTCCTCCAATTGGGCTCGTGGGGCTGAGGGCACCGGATTTGGCTTGCTCCGTAACAGTCGTCTCTTCGAGCGTTTTCGATACGGAACGAAGAGCTGCACCGTGTGAGTGCAGATGCTGTACATGTCCGCTGATCGCATCCAACCGGGAAGTGAGGTAGACCATTGCTGAGACGGTGTACTCTGCGAGCTTCGCTTTTTGTGCCTGGCCTTCCGCTCGAGCAGAAAGCATGCCTGTCTTCAATGATTTTCGGTATTGGCTGTCTATCACAATAGTGACAAGGCCTTCGATCTCGCCGCTCAACTCTTCCAGCTCGGCGTGTAGCGTTTCTCGCTGTTTGATTTGTGGCTCTGACAGAGTGCCAGTCAAGCTCCCGCGGCGACTATATTGCAGCAAATTCTGGCGATAGGTGCTGTCCAGACGTGCTTGAATACTTTGAACAGACAACTCTGTCAGTTTGGAGCAAAGGTGCTCTACTTCAGCTGCTTCATCCTTGTCGACTGATGTATCGGCCAACTTTGGCAGCAGCTTTTGTAGTCCGTCCAGTAATCGGTCATCCTTCTCCAGCAGGCGGTTCACGCTCCCATCCAGGCTACCAATGGCGGCGTCTGTTTGCTTCATAGATGTTCGCAGACGGTCTTTAGTGCCGACAGAGAGCTCATCGACCTCGAGGTCCAGCTGCGCTTTCTCGCGCGCGAACTTCTGGTGCCGCTTCTCTCGAGCAAGGAACTCGGCATCGTGGTTGCCGGACTGGGACTTGAGCTTTTGCAGAGCCACTTTTTGCTGCTCGAGCATTTGGCATTGCCGTTCTATGGCAGCTGTGCTCGCTTCCAGGGAATCAATGGCTGCTTCGAATTCATCGTCGTGCAATGGCCTGCCGGAAGGCCCAGATCCCGCGGCAGTGCTGATCCCATGCTTTTCGTAGAAGCGCAATTCATCTTTACTGAGTAGTGTCGACGTTCCGAGGTACTCTTTCACCCAGGACGCAGCTTTACCCCTGGTTTTGCTGTCTTCAAAAGCCCATGCAATTTCCTTTTCGCCAAGCGGTATGTTGCGATCTTGTAAGACGCGCAGCAAGTGCCGCAGCTCGGGAGTGCTCATGATGGCCTTGATGCGCCCGGATATCTGCGCCACCCACGAGCTCGAGTCCAATGAATGGAGAAAATTGTGGGCATGTGAAACATCGAATGGCAGCCCATGCGCGCCAAGACCGAAGCTCGAGAAGCAGCTGTGATGTAGCTTTCCGCCGCATCACCTCCGCTCTGCTATCACTCTCTGCTCGTGTTGACCAACGACGATGAGAATCGAGCGGCTACCCAGGCTCCCAGTGAGCAGGCAATTGCCTTTGATTCCGATCTGCCAGCCTGCAATCCGCTCCGCCGCCGTTAGCAGCGCACAGCAATCCCGCCATGCGACGACCTCTTCATTACCGAAGGATGCCTCACCCCGCCGACGATCTGTAACAGTAGTCAACGATACTGGCGCAGTGCCATGGAAAGACCTCTCACTCGGTGAAAAAGCGGCGCGGACTACACAGCAGTCCTTCAACCTCGGCATCGTGCTACTGGGAATTGGTCTCACGGGTGCTGTAGCCACTGTGCTTTGGTTGGAAGTCTTCTCCACAGACAGCAAGACAGCATACTTCAATCGTGCGGCGGACAGGATACGCGCGGATCCGCAGTGTAGGAAGTTGTTGACTGGAGATGAGCGGGGGAGCAAGAGAGAGATCGAAGCGCATGGTGAGCCGAGCTGGAGTCGCTGGGCGCGAAACAGGACAATTGCGAGTCGGTTGGAGACCGATAGAGCAGGCGTAGAACATTTGCACATGGTAAGCTGTAGCATCCCAGGCATATGCTGATTCAAGCTAACGGTGCACAAGCACTTCTACGTCAGCGGAAAGCAAGCGAACGGGACGGTGCAACTACATATGTCGAGGAGACCTGGAGAGGACTTTCAATATCAGCTGCTGGCTCTGGATGTGCCTGGAGAACAGCGAATATATTTGGAAAATGCCAGCGCAATGACACAAGCGAAAGCTGGCAAGCTCTTTGGAATCAACTGGAACCGCTGAGGGCCCCTAGCATTTATTCAGCAAATTGATGCCGGCGCCTGGCTCTACGATTGAGCGTTTTTGTGCTGCTTAGGAGCACAACTGGCCTACAAACGCAAGGGGCAACTAACCATTGCATCGCATGAGATCCTTGCTGCCGTGACACGATTCAAGGAAGAAGTGATACACAGGAGACATGCACTGTCTAACCTTGGTTCATGCATTTTTGTCAGCATCCCTTTTGGCCGGCCCGCTCTTTGCCTTTTTCCGAGTGTCAACACACGGTCTACGGAGTGGCGGAAATAAGTGTGAATCACCCACGAGCTCACCATGCCGCCTCCATCTCCTTGCGCATGGCCTCCTTCACGATACTGCCGCATAGCTTCGCATGCGGGTTGGTATGTACAGCCAACGCCTTGGCAACCTCGTTGCCGTACAGACCACCCATGTAGAAAGCTCTGGAAGCCTCTTCTTCGAAGCGTTCTTTGCCCCACTTCATTCCCCCAATCTCAGCCACATCAACATCGCCGCCCATTTCTAAGTCCTTAGAGGCTGCGTGGTATATGGCTCCGAGCTGTGTGTATGCTTGGGCAAGCAGCTTGCCTTGAGCGGGAGAGACTGCGTCTTGTTGCCTCGCTGGTGAAGCAGAAGCAATGCATGCCCGAAGGTCTCGTTCAGCTGCCACGCCTCCGGCACGCTGGTCCGCGTACAGCAAGGATCTGGGCCGGACAATCGAGTTTCTATCGCCGAACCTCCATCTCCTCATCTGGGCTCGATTGTTACGCGCAGAAGCATAATTCGGGTGTTCTGCGATGAGAGCATCAAGCGAGGTGAGTGCGGCTCGATAGGCGGCGTCCTTGGCTGATTCTTTTGCATCTGGGAATCGAGCTCGGTTTCGTTCGAAGTCTTCTACGATCGATATCGCTTCTCTTTCTCGTGTTCGGAGTTGAGCGAGCAAAGTGGTGTCATGGATGTGGCGGTCGTCCGGAAGACTTGGGTCAATGATGACTTCTGCCCTCGTCGGTGCACTTTCCGGGTCGAGTACTTGAGTAAGAACGGCCGCGTCGGCTCTGGATAACTGTCTGGGAAGCATGTTGGCTGATTGCAGAAGTCGAAAACGTGGTTGTTGCCAAGTGGTTGCGATGGGCGGAAGTGTTAGTGGTGAAGACGGCGGAATGTATCTTCGGAAAATGCTTCGGACTTGAAGGTTGTCGCTGAACTGAAATGTGCCCAGTACCTGTGTGTATCGCAGACCAAGACCCCGGCTGACGTATCGTCGTCTCGACCGCAGTCCCGAGCTGCAGTCCTTACGAGGCTCGGCTTAAACGCTTGAACCGAGTTCGACGAGCGGCAAACCTCGCTTTGACCAGTTAAGCCGACGCCAAGACTACCTCGACAGCATCGGCTCAGTGCAGAGCCGCAACAACGTGATCAGGAGCAACCAGGAATCTGACATGAACAATCAATAAGACGGCAAGCAGACGTAGGCATCGCGTAATGGTAGGTCAGACAGACATAAGCATCGCCCTCGCCCTCGAGGTTTCTTCATCATCCACCTGCCTCATCCTGCCCTTTGTTCTTCCCTCCCAAAACAACACCTCAATAGCCCACAGCAGAATCACATCAACATGGCACCAGGCGCTCTGATCGTTACATCCAGCAGCGGGCGCTCATCACCGCTATACGACTCAGATCAAGCTGCTCCGGCAGTACGATCACCTTCCACACAAGTCGAATACAGGGGCTATGACCACGTCACGTGGTGGGTGGGAAACGCGAAACAGGTGGCTCAGGTATGAACGAATGAATGGCATTCCTGAATACGAGAGTCTTCAGCTGACGCATATGTCAGTACTACACAACTCGTATGGGCTTCCAGCCTGTAGCATACAAGGGCCTGGAGACCGGATCTCGCTTCATTGCTTCGCACGTTGTTCAAAATGGCGACGTCCGATTCGTCTTCACATCTCCTGTCCGCTCATCATCGCGACAAGCAATCAACCCCGCGCCACCAAAGGACCAGAAAGTACTCGACGAAATGTACGACCATCTGGACAAACACGGCGATGGAGTGAAGGATGTTGCATTCGAGGTGGACGATGTCTTTGCAGTGTACGAGAACGCGATTCAGAGTGGCGCAGTATCTGTCACTCCACCGCATACCGACACCTCAGATGAAGGCGACGTTCTAACAGCATCCATCCGAACATACGGCGACACCACGCATACTTTCATGCAGCGAACCACATACACAGGTGCATTCCTTCCAGGTTATCGCTCGATCACATCATCGGACCCGACATCCAAATACCTCCCCACTATTGAACTTGAAGCAATCGATCACTGCGTAGGAAACCAAAACTGGGACGAAATGGACTCTGCCTGCGAATTCTACGAACGCTGTCTCGGGTTCCATCGCTTCTGGTCGGTAGATGACAAAGACATCTGCACCGACTACTCTGCGCTCAAGTCGATCGTCATGTCATCATCGAACGGTGTCGTCAAAATGCCCATCAACGAGCCCGCTGTTGGAAAGAAGAAATCACAAATTGAAGAATACGTCGACTTCTACAACGGCCCTGGTGTTCAGCACATCGCTCTCCGAACAAAGGACATCATCTCCGCTGTATCAAATCTCCGAGCTCGTGGCGTGGATTTCATCTCTGTGCCCGAGACATATTACGAGCAAATGCGACGGCGAATCAAGGAGACTGGGCTGCAACTGAAGGAATCCTTTGAGACAATTCAGAAGTTGAACATTCTCATCGATTTTGACGAGGGAGGCTACTTGTTGCAGCTGTTCACGAAGCCGTTGATGGATCGACCGACGGTGTTCATTGAAATTATCCAGAGGGAGAACTTCGATGGGTTTGGAGCAGGCAATTTCAAGAGCTTGTTTGAGGCTATTGAGAGGGAGCAGGAAGCGAGAGGCAACCTGTAGATGAGGACTGAAATCGGATGTGATCGTGAGTGGTTTTTGATTGGCGTTTCAGATGCATAGTTAGAAAAGCGAAAGGCGCCGGAAACGGAGGCTGGTTAGAGCAGGCGTCACATAGGACCCTCGGCACTAAAAAGGATATTTCTTGCAACGTTGTTCTCTCCTGGCATTTCAACACATGTGCACTGCAGTGTGAAAACTGCTCAGCATGAGACGTGGTTCTGACTTGGAAGTCTTCTGCTTCGCGAACATAGAATTTAGGGTATATATATCGTTTCTCGTTCGTAATGCCTCTAGGCTCTGAATGTATCAGATGAGCGTATATGCTCATGCCTTCTCTTCAACCTGAGAAGTAACAACATCCTTCCTGTCCTTCTCCGAAGCGGCATCAGACTCGTACTCATCCTCGAAAACATGCGACTCCCACTGTCTGCAAGGAATTCTCTCCTGGAAAAATCTCTCCAGCTGAGCGTTCGTCCTGCCGGTAGTCTCTCCGACACAGAACCAAGAGTATGCGAGCGTGAAAAGCGTGGTGCCGGCGTACACGAAGCCGACCATTGGTCCAAGCTCGGCATCGTAGTACATGTATGGGCTAGTGAAGACCATCATCCAGACAGTGAAGAAGAATGTGCCTAGCGCGCAAGAAGTGATCTTGTTCCTGTTACGGCCGACAGCCATTTCAGAGGCAATGGTGTACGACAGCGTGCCGATGGAGAAGTTGTAGAACACGATGTTGAAGTATGCGAAGACGACGATCCCGATGCCAATACCGCGGGAAAACTCTCCGTTTGCGTCTTTGGTGGTTCCAAGACCGCCGACCGCGACGAGAGAGACGAGCATACCGATTGTGCAGACAAGGAGGTTGGTGCGTCGGTTGATTTTGTTGCCGAAGATGACGGAGCAGCCGACGGTGATGATTTGCACGACGTAGATGATGGTGTTGATGGTGAAAGGCTCGCCAACACCGATGGACTGTGCGAAGACGACGCCGTAGGTGTACCAGAATTGAATGCCGTTGATTTGCTGAGCGAACATGACACCGCAGGCGTAGATCAGTTTGCGGCGCTCGACTGGATCCAAGAGGAGGGAAGCCCAGCTGGATTCGGCGGCCATTTCAGCATCAGCGGCGATTTGGTCGTCGATAGCCTTGAGGTCCGCCTCAGGAGTGTAGTCGGCCTTGCTGCGGTTGATCTTGATGAGTGCCTTCCTGGCATCCTCACGTCGGCCCTTCGACATGTACCAGACTGGCGATTCAGGAGTGAAGATCAGGAGAATGAGCATGGTCAATGGCAGGACTGTCAGTAAGCTCATTGGAAGCTGATATTGGGCCTTGCCATCAATGGTCTCCGTTCCCTGGTTGACGCAAGCTCCGACGAACTGCGAGATCGACTGCATGAACTGGAACATCATGAGGGCGGGGCCGCGGATCGCGCTGGGAGCAACGTCTGCAACGTAGACCAAGCATGTTGCCGTGAACTGGCCAACACCAAGACCGACAAAGACTCTGCCAACGTAGAAGACGCCTTCAATGCTGTACGCGCAGACCTGGATAATGGCGCCCAGAATGATGCAAACGGAGGCCGTGGCGAAGACTGCTTTGCGCCCGAACTTGTCGTTGATGGGTGCTGCGATCAAGGCTCCAACGAACTCGCCAACGTAGATGATGGATGCTGATACCGAGAGAAATGTCGTGCCGAGTTCGTATGTCCCGTCTGGCTGCTGCTCGCCATAGTCACGGGCAAAATACCGCATGCCCTGGATACCGGTGTAGTAGATCGTATCGTAGCCATAGCAGAGGGCGCCAATAGTCGCTACTAAGCAGTAGAAGACCGCCCATCGGTGGGACTTCCAGTCGATGTTGAGGTTCAAACCGCCCATGTTGTCTTCCGAGTTTTTGAGATATCCGGTCAAGATTAGCAAAAAGAAGGGCTGAAATGAGCGCAGCAGAGTACGAAGCAAATAATATACTTCGACCACTCCCGAACTACCCAGGACAACCTTTCTCCGGAACACCTGGGGGACCACCGACCTTATAACACATCTGAGACTAGAGAGACCTTTCCCCCTTCGACAACCCAGTATCGTTGCATCGCGCAATAAGGCCGACTGACGACCGGCTTCTCCACATGGAGCGAACCCGCGCCAAGGCATACCCATGGGCAGACCATCTTCCTTCACGTGGTCTCGCAAAGTTGCGCAGATTCTGTAGTTCCTGGCCTCTTATCAGGCTTGGCTGATGTCGTGAAACATCGCATGCGGCTCTTACTGGACTCAACGGCTGTGTGGAGAATGGCGGCGTCAGCCAAAGTGGTCAAGACTACGTGGAAGATTTTGTGCTGAGCCCTTGGCAGGTGGTATAGTGTCTGGGCAGACCGACGAACGGCCGATAAAGTGGCCGGGGCTGATGTGAAGTCGTACGGGATGGCTTTGCGGGCACGCGGAGTGGCGGACTTGGGGTGTGGTGGAAGAGATACATTTGGAGGTGTTTGAACGTGAAGCGGCAGGTCAAGTCCGTACCTTTCGTGCCTGAACGCCACCCACGCCGCCAAGACTGCACTCAAACACGACTTCAGCTCATCGGATATGGTACACGACAACACTTTTCCCGGCTGATATGGTATCCTTTCATGGAACTACCAACGGACCCACATTCTATAGACTCGCTAAGACTGGTCTTGAGTCTCCACTGGATGGGCCTGGATTTGGACCGCACTCCAAGAGTTCAGCAGTTTTTTCCTTCTCGCCACAGCAATAATAGAGCAGATCGGCTAGTCGCGGACAGCAACATAGAGATACCTGGCTACACTGCACTAGACGGACGTACGAGGATCACAAGAGCACTCGAATGCTGAGGGCAGAGGCGTACGCAGTCTAGGTCCTATTTCCCATTCTTTTTCCCAGTGGTAGACTGGGTTTGCTCGAAGACACCACATTGAGAACAATGTGCAATGGTGCTGATGTGCTATGCAGTACTTGCAGAGCTCTTCACGAGCTGCTTGAATGTCCTGTTCGGATGGATTTCCTTTGTTCTGTAACACCGATACATCAATTATTGAATGGTAGCAGCTGGCTTCTTTGTTCCATTAACCACGCACCATGTGCAGAGCTTTCCCAGAATGCGTCGCCGCATCCGTCAAAGCTCAAAGAATCAATCATTCCATCAGTTCACTATGTCAATAGACAAAGCCATCCCGCTTTCCTGGCCGTCCTAAGCATTATCGTCCCACCATTTGCGCCTGAACGGTATCAGAATTAGCACGTAATGATAGAACCAATGTCTCGCCGATACCAGAGCGTAAGTCACAGATCTTGCCAAAACAAGAATCATGCTAATTATGCTCACAGCGCCGCCCGTACCTGCCCAGCCGCGGCACAGTAGAGCAACAAGATATTGACGCCGAAAGACAAGAACTCTTCGGCGATTCTTCATATCAAACTTCGATGTCATTCCGCAACACAATTGATGACCTAGTCGGCAGACGTTCCTACCGCCACCAGCATGAGCGACCGAAAAACCGAGATGCTGTTCACCGCTACGCAACTTCAGGACACGTAAATCAAGCTGCGGCAGCGAGAGACATCCGCGCTCTACAGTATCTTCGAGAAAAGGAAGCCATTAGGAATCGCAGAGCCCGACTCGCAAGTACAACCGCAGCTCCCGGTACGCCGACAATACCACGCCACGTTGGCTGGAATCTGAGAGCTGTAGGTCTTAGATACCAGCCTTTGAGGACTGTTTCCGAAAGAGAGTATCCTTCTTCTCTTTATGCAGCAGCTGCTGGACGCCGTTTGAGAACTACTGGGAAAGTAGAGGCTACAGGAAATGCAAAGACTGGTGGTGCAAATGTGTGGAACAAGCCGCTCAAAAAGTCTGGTGAGGATTGGGAGAGGGAGATTGCTGAGGATGAGGCGAGGCGGATCAGAGGGCATGGGCTGGATCAGGAGGAGAGGATAAAGACTGCCGCGGAGGAGGAGGCGAGAAGGATTCGAGGGCATGGGTTGGAGCAGCCGATGATCAAAAGGAGGCAGACTTGGGGCTTCAAGGGCGTGGAGCATAAGATGTGAGTTCCGAGATTTGTGTAGAAAATGATGATTATGGGAAAACTGTCGAATTGTACTTGAGAGATTGATTGTAGTCAATGCCCGCAGTTTTGCACCAGTTGTCGTAGACAGGCTGTGATGCCAGGAAGCTGGTTCGCCCTTACATGATGTCTGTTCCGTGCTCCGCCATCCGCTTTCTGATGCCACTCCTGACGCCTTCAGTCAACGCATGACAAATTTCCGATTGAGCAATGTCGAACTCACGACCAGTAGCCATCATCATCACATCGCCAAGCTCTACTTTCTTCTGCTGGCACCAGCTTCGGATCGCATCGTCCATATCCCTTGCGCGAACAAATATATGTTCATATTCGTTGCCACGAGACAGCCGCATCAAACATGCCCCGTGATCGAGAATATCCAGCACCTCTTCAACATAGGCATCCAGGTATTCGTGCCAAGGAATGATAGGTCCGTCGAATATGCCATAATGAGCGCCAGAAAAGTCCACAGCAAATTGATCACCGCTCCGGGTCTGCAGGCGATACAGAGTATGATCAGGCTCCCCATAATCGTTGCGCACATCTTCGTAAAACTCAAAGATGTACTTTCTTGTCAACTTGATATAGACGCGTACCTCTTCGACTTTTGTGATAACCTTTTCCGCAAGTAATCGATCGAATACCTTTTCGATGGTGTTATGCATGAAGCATGGGGGATCTTCACAGCCATTGTATGCCAAGATAGCCTTTCCGGCCAGCGAGAGACCTTGCAGATCAGGAAAATTGGCGAAGACGTTTTCGTTGCTGTCTTTGGAGTATTGTACCGACTTGTGCATGGAGACGTTAAGTCCAGGGCCTGGTTTGCGAGGCTCGTATGAATAAAGTATCCAGCGCAGGTTGGTTTCGCGCCACGCATAGAAGACTGCCTGGAGGAGAACCATAGCTTGCGAGAGCGCTGGAGGTGGGGTTGGAGAGCCGACCATGACTTGTTGCACGGCTGGTCTCGACTTCGAGTGATTTTCTATGAGCTAGAAGTCATAGCAGCGCATGAGTCGAGTCGCTCTTGTAATTGATTTTGTTTGCTTCAACCCTCTAGCAAATCCACGCCCACGCCTCTGAGAGCTTCCACGGCCCATGAGGGAATCTTCTCGTTGTTGCCAGCATACAAAGTGTTGAAATAGCTCTTGAGAAACTCGGGGTAGCGATCTTCGAGAATAGCTTCACGCATTCGGCGCACGAGATCCAGCATGTAATGCACATTGTGCATGCTCAGTAGATGCGAGCCTGCAGTCTCCTTGGCAGCAGTGTGGTAGATGTAGGCTCTTGTGATGCCAAGCCCACCATCATCTGATGGCCTACAGCACACACAATTGCAGCCATTCGCAATGGGGCCAAAGTCGTTCGCGTAGGAAGCATGCCTTAGGTTGAAGACACCCTGGTCGGTAATAGCGTTGCCAAAGCGGGCTGTTCGCGTGGGCCAGACGCAGTCAAACATGTCTGCACCGAGCGCGACAGACACTAAAATGTCCTCTGGATAACCAACTCCCATAACGTAGCGTGGCTTGTTCGGTGGGAACATCGTTGTGCAGGTGTCGACAACCTTGCAAAACTCGGTCTTGGCCTCGCCACCGCTGAGACCTCCAATGGCAATACCAGGAGTATCTCGGGCGAGCATTTCTTTGCAGCATTCCTTGCGGAGTTCCAGATCGAGTCCTCCCTGAATGATGCAGAAGAGATTTTGCGTTTCAGGTTTCTTGTGTGCTGCAATACAGCGATCAAGCCAGCGCACAGATCGGTACATGGCCTCCTTGATTCGTGCGTGGTCGGGGGAGGTAGTGGCAATCACGTCGTCGAGTTGCATCATGATGTCCGAGCCGATGGAATTCTGGAGCGAAATCGAGTGCTCTGGAGTCAAAAGCCTATGCAGGTCAGAGGATTTGCACATCAATTAGAGTAATTCGCCATTCGGAAGCACTTACATAGGCGTGCCATCGTGAGGGCTGAGAAAGCGCACTCCTTCTTCAGTCACCTGAGCAAGCTGCAGCAATGAGACCATCTGGAAGCTGCTATGTCGTAAGTAATCAAGACTCAACATGTGCGTTGCATGTAGACATACCCGCCGCTGTCTGTCACGGTGTCAGCTGTACACATCCTTCAGGCATTGGTCCAAAGCATACCTGTCAAGATATTGTGCGGCCATGACTGCAACTTGTGCGCGCCGCCAATGGCATCCAGTGTCTTCTGGCCAGGCTTGAGTCCCCTGCCATGTCTCAGTACAGGTTCACTCCAGATCTTCACGCCATCCGTACAAGTGGTAGGTGTTGTTCAAGCACAGCCGACAGCTCGTCTCTTCCAGTTGCTTCGGCGTCAGACCTTTCAACGATGCCTGCGTGGCCACCGGCATGAACAGCGGGAGTTGCACCGAGCCATGTGGGAGATGCAATGTCGCCGCTCGCGCTTTCGTGGTCTGGGATGGGTTTGGGTCAGTCATGCTCTATCATTGCTGGCACAATGTCCCTACCGAGCATCTCGCCAGCAGGTCGAACTTCAGCGCGGACGGCGAGGGCTTCGGCGGCATTTCACCATAGTCCGACATGGTCGTTGGCAGGCACGAAAATATCGAGCAGGACGCGATTGAGTTCACGCGAGGGCGGAGCTGAGTCCGCCGCTGGTCGTGTTCTGCACCTCGGTGCATCACAGTTGCCGCGCACACCACTTCCTCACCCACCTGCTCGGCGCCATGGACACCCTGCCACCAGAACTCGTGGAGAGGATATTGATAACTCGTATTCCTCACCAGTTTTCACACCAGCGTCGGTGTCCTTTGACATTCAGGCGATCTTGTATATTATATGTACAGCTATCTGGTCAAACATGGACCGACTCCCGGCTGAGTTGGTTGAGAATGTGCTATGGGCATTGCCCCAGAAGGACTTACTACTGGCCCAACGTGTCTGCTGTCTGTGGCAAGACATGATCGAGAAGACGGCATGATTACAAGAAGCTCTGTACTTCTTGCCAACACAGCGAAGGCCAGATATGCTGTGTTGGTCGTGGACGGCGGACAAAGATGTCCTCCGGGAGAAGCTTACTCTACTTCGCGGACACAATGAGGAAGTGGAAGCCTCACGTAGAGTGATCGACTCCGATCCGGAAGAACAATTCCACTACGAAGAGTCGCGCTATCCTTTGGTTCGACTAAACCCCTTACTCTTCCCACGCAACCATACAGAGACTATATATCAATTTATGCACAGAGGCTACATATGCACAGAGGCTACATGGACATCGCATGCAGGCACTTTTCAAACTCGTCTGGCACGCTTCCCGGGAAGCAAGCTGTAGGAGGATGCAGCTCACCCAACCACCCATGTTCAGGATCCCATGTGCATTGTGGACCCCCTTGGAGTTTGGACATTACGAGATCACCGAGCTTGAAGCAATTGAGAACGTAAAGGGATTAACGCTCACAGACCTCATAAAATGAGCTCGCGAGATTGGCGCTGCAGAGCCGCAAATATCATTTAAATCATCAAAGGTGGTTTGTCTGACCCAAGAGCAAGAGCAAGAATTTCTAGCAGCTGAAACGGAAGAAGTGACTTCGTCGATTGAGTGGTGGAATCCGCGTGCAGAACGGGGCTCCAATTTTCAACGCCTTGTCCGCCTCCGAAGTGGACGTTGAGGCTGCATCCAAGCAGGCTGATCGGGATCAACTCCAACAAAGCAGTTCACTGTTTCTGCACCTTCGCCAGCATCGTTGATACTGGAGCCAGTGGGACCTCGGAACTTGCCTGTCAACTTTACGTATGAGCCCAAGGCATCGACAAGGGTCCTGCCAGCCCCCAAAGCGTCTGCGGCACGAGCATGAGAGAAGGAGGTCAATAACTTCTTGCCACCTTCGCGGTCTCCAGAATCGATCAGCAATTTGGCGGCCTTCTCGTAGAGCTCTACATCAGTTCGAGAAGAGTTTTCAAGACCGTGGAGAACATTTTGCACGATTGGGAGATACGCTTCCGGATCAGAGCAGGTGTAGTAAAGTGCCTGCTTGAAAGTCCTGCTGGCAAAGTCCGTGGCCTCTTGCAGCTGAAAGTCTGGGTTCAAGAAAGAGGACGACGCGCCAGTGGTCAAATAGCGATGCTGTCCATACTCGGGCGGGACGCTGTTCACACCCAGCCACCAGGGCACAAATGGAGCTGTTACCGAGGAAGTAGGTGCATTCCAGATGCGAAGAAGATCCGGGTCCACGCCATGTCGCAAGCTGACAACCTGTCCGTAGCCAGCCTCATCATCGCTAATTCGGTAGTCCCGTACCCTCTCAATCAGCTTCGTCTCAGTCAGCGGTACCATTGCGAGCGTCGCCTCTTCGAGTGCGGCTTGGGACATGTACTTGAACCCGCCGTCCCTAGCAGTGTAATCACCCTGCAAGCCATACACCTTAAAGATATTGAATGGTTCGGATGAACTCTCATTCCA
The DNA here is from genome assembly GCA_013365195.1 of Cercospora citrullina. NCBI lineage: Eukaryota > Fungi > Ascomycota > Dothideomycetes > Mycosphaerellales > Mycosphaerellaceae > Cercospora > Cercospora citrullina. The sequence continues at coordinate 52,125 of JAASFF010000252.1, forward strand.
CCAACCCTGCTCCACGGCAAACGACACCAGATTTGGCGAGCCCATATAATCCGAATTGTTGGTTTGGAAATCAGTCGGAAAGTCCTCGATGTAACCCGGGTACAACACCCTCACAACATCGGAACCCAATCTCTCAGCAGCCCACAGTTTCTGCCCTCCGGCAAACTCCCACACAACCCAGCCCTCGTCAGCATCAGCGATAAGATGGCTGTTACCGCCATAATCCGCATAGCCATATTTCGCAATGAGATCTCCAATGATTTCGACACCCTCTCGTGCAGTGCTTGCACGTTCGAGCACGACACGTGCGAGATCACTATATTGCAAGCCTTTTTGCGGGGTCGGAGTCATATCCCAGAGCTCAGTCCTCGTCTCAGCCCAAACATCTCGGACAGTGACGCCTTTCTCATTGAGACCGCCATTTGTAAGCGGAGCTGGGAAACCTTCGAAATCACTGTATTCCATGGACATGTATCGAAATGTATGAGAGACTTGCGGGATTTGGATGAGTTCTCCAGGGAGGACGGCATCTTCTGTTACTCCGACTGTGATCGTGGAATTAGGTGCGTGGTCTTTTGATGGAAAGATCTCGAGCCAATGGGATGAGACTTCTTCGCCTGTGCCACCGACCATGACGCTGCTGTCGGCCGTGAGGTCTTTGCCGACGTAGAATGCATAGCTGGCTGCTGCGGTGTTGACAAGGCTTAGCAGGGAGACCAGAGTGGCCCCGTTGCTTGAAGCTGGTGTAATTAGCTTCATGTTGACAACATGAGATGAGAACTTTGGAGAAGAAGTGGAAGGAACTGGGTTGCCATGTGCTGTTATGCAAGGTCTCAGGCTAAGGTAGGATCTGCCTGCAAAGCTAGCGTAAACGCTTGCTTCTAGCAGACAAGCTCGCAGGTTGGTGTCTTGGCCTCCACCTGTCTGCCGCATTTATGCGATGTTTTGCCAGTTGAGCGGGTCTGTAGGGTATCAACTATCGGGGTGAAGTCATGTCATTGGAACAAATGTTAATCATCTCAGTGGCCCTGATACTGTTTATATACCATTGACCTGACGGTGAACCCACGACCTCAGAAGTCGTATTTCAGGCGGACCTCATGCGAACAACCATCTACCCCCCAACATCACGATCAACAGGAAGAGCCGACCAATGGTAAACGTATGCTGTTGCTCAGGCTGGAAAGGTCTGAGAATGTGAGTGACCCTTGCCCTTTAGGCTACCTCTCGAGTTTTCGTAGCCACCAAGTGTGTTCCAAGACGCGAGGCCAAATCGTTAGTCTCGGGAAGTGCAACTTCAAAGGCCAATCGGGGTTCGGTGTAATGGCAGCAGAACGGCAAGACGCCCCTTCGTCTAGCGCCAGACCTCATCAAGACAGATGGGCAAAGAAGGTGCTGCAGCAGTCACCACAGTAGCCCAAGCCAAACGGTGACAACTCGTCCTCCTCGTCATCATAGCCCCGCAGCATCGAAATGGCCCCCAGATTGCTCCAGCATATCAGCCACTTCCACCAACCGGTCAGCCTGATCATCGATCTGCTTCCTAGCAAAGCCTGTGCTTCCCAAAAGTACCATTTTGATATGCGATGCTCTTCTCATCCAAAGTCCTATTGTACGCATGGCGGAACGCGGGACCCGCGTGAAGCCTTTGGCATGGAAATACCGAAGCAGGTCGCCGCCGCCTTTGACATACATGTTCTGTTCCAGACCAACACACCAATGATCCCCTCCTCTTCCGCAAGCGCAGTGAAATAGCCAGCAGGCTCGCTGGCAATTTCGAATTCTGGAAGCGGGCGGTAGTTCCTCGAAGTGATCTGGGGCTCGAAGTGATCTGGGGCGGAATACCAGCTTCAAGATCCATTCCGTTTCGTAGAATATACAGGAGGTGCCGCATGAGTTTCCTCCGCATGTCGCTTAGCATGCGCTGGTCAGCGGGAAGACTGCAGAGCTGGCAGATGCACGGCGAGTCGCTGAACTGGTGGTGCAAGAACTCTTGTCGTTCAGCTGTTGTCATGTATTGCAGTCCTTCAAAATACGCGAAGGTCAACTCATGGCCCACCGAGACGTTGCGAGTAACGCGAAGTTGCTTCGTGCCTTGACTGGTCGTAGAGATTGCACAATTTGGAAGGCAGGAGTTGTTGAAGCGTGAAGCGTAGCGGAAACATCCCCAGCCTTTTCCACCTGAAATCGCGAATTTGTTGAAGTCGAAGCGCGAATATAGCTGCATCATGCTAGAACCGTTTGCGAAGAAAGGCGCGAATGGAAGAGACTCGAACTGATGGCGGGTAGCAGATGGCAAAGCCGATAGCTTCGAGAGTATGTCGGCAAGCTCGATGTCGTCCTGGCTGTTCTTGTCAATGACAAAAAGAGGAGCGTCCACAAGAATACGAGTTCCGGCGCAGATATCTTTCAAGGCAAACGCTCCTTGTCCTTTGCGTCCAGCATCCTTGATCTCGTAGAACCCGTGGTTGCCCTCTGAGGGGCCTGCTTGGGCCATGTTGTTTCTGTGACTGACAAGCTGAAGATGATGAGAAGCTGTCCGCAAATGTGGAAAATCTCTTTCTGTGGCTGAGTCGCGGGCCCGTGTAGCAAACAAAGCCTATCGTCAGACTTCACTTGCCAAAACGCCTGTGCATATGCGGAAGTGAGACCCGTCAATAAGTTGCATTTGCTGTAGTACGCGGGACGTGCTAGAGGTTAAGCCCACACGCCCACCAGAGCCATAAGTGTACATCCCGCAACCACAGAGGCACAAGCTTGTAATCGCCTCTTGCCTTTCAGCTCCGTGTAGCTTGTCTCACTCAAGAAATCTTCTGCAAGTAGCTGAACCAGTCCAGCATATATCAGCAACCCACTACTGATTGCATTCATGATGCCCACCATCAGTAGTCCCAGTTGTGATGCAGGGTCATAAAGTCCTTGAACTCCTAGACCAATTGCCTGGCCGATTGGTGTCGTGATCCCGTACATGACACACATGAGCCAAGGTTTGTATGAAGAAGTCGAGAATGAGCCAATGGATGCAATACGGGATCCCAGGGCTAGGCCTTCGAATGTCTGATGGAAGCTGATAGCTACAAGCAAAACAACGAAGGACGAACCGGTTGAGACAGAGACAGCCAAACCGATGAAGACGGAATGGAAAAGAATGCCAGCTTCCAGCATGAGGCATTGTACTATGAGGCGTTGCTCTTGAGCAGTGGGCAGGACCGCTGGTGTTTGTGCTTGGTGGTCGGAGTTTGTAGCACCTTGTGCTGCCCAGGAAACTTTGCGCTTATGAGGGCCAGGACGGCCACTACCATTCGCATGTCCGTTCAGTGGAAAGTCATCATCGTCATCGGAGTCTGATGTCTTTCTTGTCAGAGGCTGCATATCGTCCGTATGTGGATCCAACTCATTCAGGTCCAGATCATCATCCTCATCCTCGTCGTCTTCTTTCCCTGGACTCGGCGTCCGCGGCAGCGGTTTGTTCAACGAGCTCTCAGCCGGACTGTGCGGCGTGGGAGGGGCATCCATGTATGGGCTCCTCTCCTGATGCTCGTCTCTATCCAAATCGTCCAACGGCACCTGACGGAAACTGTTAAAACTCGTGCTCCTGCCTCTTCCAGCCGGGCGATCTGATATTGCCTCTGCTTCATGCCCATGGCCGCCTCGCAATTGCTGAAAGTCAACATGGTGACTGTGTCCAGCGCCCCGCATTGCGAAGAACATTTCCACCCCGACTACTACCAAAACGCTGATCATGGCAATGAGACCCGGCATCTCCGGATACGTGTCTGTCCAGAATGGCGGTAGACATGGGTTCGTCAGATTGGTATATGCAGTAGGCAGTAAATGCACGAATGCCGTCGCGATGAGCACGCCAGTGCCAAAGTGTCTACTGATGAAGAGCGCATGGTGCGGAACGGGCAGCTTGGGGTAGCAGCGCACGATTAATGGAAACGAACAGGCGAGCGTGGAGAGGGCGAGAATGAGGAGGAGGGCGAAGACGTGTAAGGGGAAATTGTATTCGCGGTTGGTATTGTCGGAGCCGCAAGCTGGTCGTTCGCCTGCTGCCCGTCGTCGTGCTAGTTCGGCGTGGAGGAGGGAGATGGGGAGGTCGGCTGCGAATCTGGCGGAGACTAGAATAGTGAGACGGAGGTGTCAGATCGGAGGTGAAGGCTGAAGCGGAACGTAGCCTACTGTCGCTGAGCCCGGCTTGTGTCATCGTGGCGGTATTTCCTGCGTTCCCCGGCCACGTTGCACCATAGTACTAGATGGCGGCAGTAACAGGCAAAAGGGAGGACAATGGAGCTGGGAGGTCGTGCTGAGCAAGTTCTGGATGTCCCAAATGCTTGGGAGGGCGAGATCGGCATAGCTCAAGATCGGCGGGCCGAGGCGAGCCGTGACATGTGAACGACAGGGGTGCCCGCATGCTGTCACTCCATCGCTGACTTCTCCATCAATAGAAGGTAGCACGACATCACATCACCAACCGCAAGAGACGATGTCGCTTCTAGCGTTACCACAAGAGTTGCTCAGCGAAATCGCTTTCCAATGTCGCAGCAGTGATATCCCGAAACTGAGACTAACATGCAAGCCGCTATATCATGCAGCCACGGATCACTTTCTCAAGGAAGTGAAGCTGTACCTGACAAAGGAAAGCATGAGCATGGCAGAGCAGATAGGTGCCTACCACCCTATACTCTCAGAGAATATTAAGTCTTGCTGGTTCCAAGCAGATCGCGCCCCGTTCCTCGGCAGTTTCGCTCAGTGGCGTGGAGAGGCCTTCCGAGGATTCGAATCTTTTAGGAGTTTGTTATCTGGCGACCTGCGAGAGGAGGACACACTGGAATCCCGCTACCAGCAATACGTCCGCCTGGCAGACGACCAGCGGGACCTTTGCTCTAATGATGCAATATCACACACACTGTACACCCTGTTCTACGCCTGCCCAAATCTTACGTCTTTGTGGTTGACCCTCGGAGGTCTTGGACGTAAACTAACCACGCATCGGCATCAACCCTATCTGAATGCAGCATGTATACCAAATCAAGATCCTCTCCGCAAGAGAAACCAGGGAGGCGACGTAGCGTTTCAGCAGGCAATTTTGGCCGCAGCAAAAGCGAATCTCAGCCTGCATACACTGGTGCTGGCTGGGATCGGTCATATGGCCCTCAACGAGGTCGGATTGGACCACAGGGTGATTGCAGCAGTGACAAAGGTACTGAAGACTGTGCGCAACCTGCATCTTCAGGTGCGAAGTCCGGAAGAGCTCTCTGGCGAGCCCAACTCATCCAAAATGGGTCCTACTTTCCGGCAATGGTTCAGAAATCACCACCTAGACCTGACAAGTCTCCGTCATTTGCACCTGGAACTACCTCCATTACAGAGCTTCCGATCTAGCAATGTAGATTTCGAAGACCTAATTGCCGACCTCACTTTCCCACACCTGCGTCGCTTGACACTGACTCAAGTCCAAGCGGACTTGACAAAGCTGTCGAGCTTTTTGTTCGCCCACGGCGCAACGCTACAAAGGGTCAAATTCGCAAACCTGATTGGCATGGGTGTGATGACATGGCAAGCTTTGTTCGAGTCTATTGCGGGCAAACTCTCGGCGCTGGAAGTCATAGAGCTGCGCGGGACTTTCACACACCATCTACAACGATGGTCCGAGGGCTACTGGCATCTCAGTTACTCCATGAGGAGTGATTGTGGTACGCCCTTCGCGGAGGCCCTCTCAGACTATATCGTTCATGGCGGGCCACGATTCCCTGTTCAGGAAGAACAAGGTCATTTGCGCCCAGACGCAGGGAAGTTGTTGTCTATGTGCGATATGCTTAGGATTGACCAAGATGAAGATGAAGATAGCTGAAGCCGCTTTGCCATTTCGAGGAGACTCCATGGACATTGGGTATGGAAGCAAGAACCATGACTGCAAGAATGCTTTTCTTGGAAGACAGGAGAGCCAAATGAGTACCAATATATCGACCCACAGCGCACAAAAGGGAAGTGGCACCATCCTCCTTCGTTAGGTCATGGTCGAGTCTACCAAGCAACGCCATAATTCCTCAACACACTCTTTCTGGCCCAAATCAGTTGGCGTGCACACGAAATAGATCATCTCTTTCGCATCTCCTCAAGTGGGCTTCGCGGCCCCGAACGGAATGAATTTCTGATCACAATCATCCTTCGCCAAAGCCTTGTCATCACAAGCATAGGCTCGCACGCCCGTGATGTCAATTCCCGACTTACTCCACGGCGTGAAGCCTTTCTCGCTCGGATCATACCTCGTACTTCCTCCAGGTCCGGCGTTCAACCGAAGATCCTTATACTTGTTGTCGGCGAAATACACGCGGTACTTTCCAAAGACGTCGTGGTCTTGTGGGTTTTGGACTGTGAGTCTGATCGAGACCTTTTGCTTGGACGTCCATTTGATATCGACAATAACTTTGCCTTTCTTTTTGCCGTCGCCGACAGTAATCTTGCCAGTCTTGGATGGAGCGCGAGCCACGAGGTCGGCGGAGTGGATTGTGGAAAGAGAGGTATCTGGAGAGGGAACGGCTAATGCTGACGTGTGACCAACGTGCAGTGTGGTGCTGAGAAGCGGTACCAAAAGAGCGAAAAGGTTGAGACGCATGATTGGCAGGATTTTGAGCGGTTTCTGAGCTGATTGAATTCTGGACTCGAGGTGTTGCTGACGACGGGGACATTCGATATCAGCGCCGCAGCCTGTTATTTATGCTGTTTTCCCTTCCGCCGTTGACCGGAAATGCAGCTTTCTGCTCTGGAAAAACATGGATTGCAGCTATCCTATCGCTTCTTCGAACTCTATGCAGCTCTCTGCGCGCCGGTATGAAGCTGAAAAGACAGGAATCCAGAACCGCCGCCGTTGCACAAGAGGCTGTATTGTACCACATTGCCCAGACTCAAGGGGTGGCTGAATCGAGTACGAGACCGTGGTTGGTCCATTCCGGCTACCTGCGTTTGTGCTCCCGCAGAAATTCGCATCGCAGAATGGTGTGAAGCACGAAGAACAAAGGACCTCGAGCACTATTTCATATCAGAAGTCTCTTGAAGCTAGTATGGCTTGAGGAATCGCCAGTCCATGAATAGTAGCCTCGAACCGCCGTGGACATAAGCACAGTCCTGTCACATAAACATCTCACCAGTCGCCTTGTAACGCGACCACGCCTTTCTGCACCATGTGTCCCGACACTTACCACCAAAGCTTCTTTCTCTGATGCTGGTCATGCAGTGCAATATACACCGGAAGGCATGCTATGATTCCCCGGACTCAGCCACGACCAAAGCACTGGCAGAAAAATTATGGTGGACCACCACTATCTCCAAGAGCTGCAATAGGAAGTTACTCGCTGTAGCATAGACACTCTTACAATTCGACTTAAGTCTCGTCATGTATCACTTGCCCCATACAGACTAGCCAGCCAGGAAGCTGCAGCACATGTGGATTTATCAGCTTTCAGACTTGGGCATCGCATCACTCCATATTCTTCTCCATTGGCCTCAAATCGATGCGGCTGAGCGACTACCCCTGTGGTACTTCAGCTGGGAAAGCTGGTACGTTAATTGCAACCTTCTGCGCATTCGGTGTGTACTACGAGGTTGCCTTAAAGCCATTGAAGGGATACCTGCAGCCCGTACGGACTTGGCCCATGTATTCAGCGTGATAAAGCGATGGGTCGAGCTTCCTTTGCAGGTCTGGTGCATGTACAAGCTGTTAAGCTCATGGCGAATGATTTTTGGCTACGAAACAGTCCACTGCAAATTTCAGGAGAGCGAGGAGCGGGTTGGTACGTTGACTCAGAGCGTATCATTGCTGGCACTGAGTTATCTAGTCTTCTCTCGAGATCTCGGAGCGAGTGTAAAAGAAGACCGAAGCACTACTCAAATGAATGGACGCAGCACAACTTGCCGCAGAAGTAACCAAGCCACAACGCTCCTGACTACACGCAGCCCACTTCCTCGCATTTTACTGGCAGCTTTTTGACAACAGCAGATTACGATGCTGTATCTTCACATGCCGTCATTCCAGCTAACAGCATCCCCTCAGTTGAATGGGTTATTCAATCTGTCGCTGGTACCCCTCCTCCCCTCATCACGAGCCCTCCAACCCGACACTTGGAGATATTGGATATCACGATCCAGATTCCAAGTCCTGGTGCTGCTGGTGCGTCGACTCTGGTCATTTGCACGATAGACGTCGGAGCTTCGTCTACCATTATTGTTGTTGTTGCCGCCGCTGTTTCCACCGCCATTTCCTTGGCCACCTGAGTAGAGAAAATACTGGCCTCGAACACCTCCATCTCCACGCTTTGTATCATCGAGGACGATTTGAACACGGACTTGGCGACGATTATTGCGGAAGAAGGTCACGTTGATGCAAGAACGATAGCCAGCATTGTTGTTATTGTTGTTGTTGCCATTGCGTGGGACGCATGTGCTCACGGTGCGCTGGTTGTTGTTGTTATTGCCACCATTGCCGCCGTTGTTGTTATCATCATCGTCGTCATCGTTGTTGTTATTGTCATCGTCGTTGTCGCGCTGTGGGACAGCTTCGCGCTGGATGAGTGCTGGTTCTCCTAGAGCAAGAGCGGCCGGTTCTACGACAGCCAAAGCATCTGGAGCTGGAGCAGCGAGAGACGTGAGTGGAGTACCGAGGAGGATGACGGCGGCCAGAAGGCTCTGGATCTTGGAGAAATGCATAGTGCTCGGAGAATCTTGCGCGCTGAAGGTCAAAGCGGATTGTCGTGCCTTTTGTCACTCTTCTCTTGACTTTGAATGATGGTCTCTAGCACACAGCACTTCATGCCATATTTATGTTATCTCGTGGCAGCTACGAATCTTCAACACATCCGCCAGAGCGATGTCAGCCAGACTCACCGCTGGTTTCGGCCTCGATGCACACTTCGTATAGCCATAGTAGCAAGAGACCGGACCCGTGCCACTTCGCCGTCGTTCGCTACGCTCATAGTCAACAAAGAAATCGAGCTGGCGCTGGGTACGATCGAAATCCTTCTCTACAACAAGTCGCCTGGGTGTTCTCGGATATGTTGTCCGTTGGTTGTAGACGTTGCCTCGATGTCAGCTCTGGCAGAGACCTAGGGCGGCCCGTGTATTTCAGAGCGCATTCCAAAATCGACCACGCTGATCGAGATCAGTAAGCGACCTGGATTGCAATTGCTGCTTCCAACAACCACTGCGTCCGCAGTTCCACGGTGTCATGCCCACATGCTCGTCAGACTCGATCAGTGTGCTGAGGCTTCGCCAAGTGGCGGCTGGCTGTGATCAGAACTATTGGATCATCTTGCTCCGGCAGCTTCGTGCTACGCTTCTGACTGATGAAGGACCAAGCCTCATTTCACCAGCTGAAGAGTTCTTTGTTGATCGTCCGTATTCAGTGCAGCCAAAAGATACAAGCGAATCTCAAAGCCCCGCAAGATGCTGCATTGCGAGACGCTGAGGCAGACCGCTTCAACTTACGTGGCATAGTCAAGAGCGGATGTGGCGGCGACTGACAAGGCCGTCATGAGCTCAGCTAAAGCAGATCGGCTGCAGTGATGATGAGACGCATGGCGCCCTCCATCACAACATGTCTCCCCCTGACACAGTCCCATTATCCATCCAGGATTTGCTCTTCATCCACTCCGGTACATTTTCACCATCTGGTCCGTCCAGGAACACATTCATCGGATCACGACACTCTCCCGTGCTCCAATCTTGCCCTCCCACGATGCTCAACCAAATCGTCCTCGCGAACCACGCTAGACTCTCCGGCGCCTTCCATGTCTGCATCTCATTGACATTCGTCGTCTCGGGGCTAGCCCTTTCGTACAAGCCTAGTGTCATAATCTGTAGAGGACCGAAAGCTTGAGTGGGATGGCGAGTATCCGTGAAGCCGAGCCTGAAGCGAGGAAAGCTAAGGATGGATCAGTTGGACAAACAACATGCCAGCTAAGGACGGTACATTCACTCACTTTGGAGAGATATGGCCATCTTTCGTATTTGGTATCTTCACAGGCAGCCAAGGCTTCGGGTCCGATGTTCCTTTGATATCTTCAATATGGAATAATTCATGTAACATGAATATTCCTCCGACACCCATATCTTCAAGTGAAGTTCCCGCCTGATTATCGGTCTTTTCCTTTTGCTGACCGAGAAGGTCGTCATTACTATAGATTCTAAATGCGCGGGGACAGAACACCATATGCTTAGTGGTATCGAAAGCTTGGGTACCAGTTTTGCCGGCAGCTTCAAGTTCGATGAGTACTTCGGCGATCAGGCCGGGCTCGGTGCAGAGATTGGGTTGACCAGTGCGAGGATCGATGTGTGCTGGAAGTGGTTCAGGTGAGTTGGTTACGGGAGGAGAACCTGCGCGTGGCATGACCTTGTAGCCTTTCTGTTATCATGTCAGAGAACGCTATGCAGCCGCTTCATGGATCAGAGCTCGTGCCTCATCTCCTACATCAAACCAGAAGTACCAGTTGTCGTTGAAATTGCGTCCATGTTCCGCTTCCCATTCTCCTAAGCTCAAGCGTTTGCCTTTTTCGACGATGTACTTGCCATATTTGTCACGGACAGGGTCGTCTGATCTCTGGAATTGGAGATAAGTTGTATCGCAAAAGATCCAAGGTTTACCCAGACTGTTTGCTCGTGTTGATTCCATGAGAGATGCTACACGCTCGTATCGCTCTACTTTGATAGTTAGTTTGGCCACTGCCTGCGAAGACGATCTTATTGGCCATCAAGAGTTCTATAGGACTGACCTCGAATCTGTGTCAACTTTGCGAGATGGTGTAATTCTGGTTCCGCATCTTGTGTATCTGCAACGTCGTCAGGAGGCAAAATTCCCCAGTATGAGTGGCTCAGCTTGAATGTCGTCGGATCATTGTACGTGTCACCTCCAGGAGCCAGATATGCTCTGGCATATACAAGCATCTCGTACGCTTGCCACCACATATTGTTGAGTACATTTTGCTGTCTGTCTTCGAAACTCTTGCCAGCGTCGTAGAGCGGCTGCTTATCGAATAACGTTGGCGATCGATTGTCCTTGACAGTGGGCTCGATTCGAGAGCATGAACTGTAGTCGTGGTCGTCTGATGGTGTGTATACGCGGAATCTGTGAACACTGTAAGAGAAGACCATAAACCCTTGAAAGTCGTTGGAAAGCAACACATACATGTCTTCTAGCTTCTTCAGGTTGCGCACGATGTCTGGCTTGCCAAGCACTCCTGTAGTTGCAACCACGAGCAGGAGGAAAGCAGGGAGCAACATCTCCTCAAGGCGGAACGATTGGAAGAGGCCAAGCTCAATTCAAAGGCGGCTTTGTTGTTGTCAGTTGGGAACGAATCGAATCGTTAATCGAGCCATTCGTGCATTTTGTTGTTCCCTGAGGTGCTCTCATCTGAAGCTATCCAGTGCGAATCACTTTATAAGTGAATAAAGAGCCTTTGTAAAGGTTTCACATCAGACCCAGATTCCTATCCTGCCTATTCTGCTATCATCACTTCACTCAGAGCGGCGCGACAAGTGTACTTGCGCTTCAAGGCCATATGCTAGAGCTTGTTCTCACCTCCGTGGTTGGGAATGTGGATTGGCTCCAACTTGTGCTCAGCTACACGCTCGTTTCCTTTCCGTTTCGAAATGAGGACCTCAATGACTGCGCCTGAGCTGTGGGTCGTGCGGGTGCCACGCGAGCTATTGAATCTCTGCCAACCAGCTTCATTGGGACTAGCCCGAGCCATGCCTACTCCTCATGGGAGGATTGAGAGGTACCAGTCTGTCAGAAAGGGACATGGGCTGTAATTGAGCGTGAATAACAGAAGCGAGTGTGGTTTGTTCCTCAGCCCATTGAGTTTGGAAGTTCACGCTTCTCTCCGCTGAACAAATCTTGCAGATATACGCATGCAACGACCTCCTAGAATCACATGCGCCAGCAAGATGGCTGGGTCGCTGTGTCCACCAAAGCGACTCTGCTGTCTGTGAGTCTGAATCACTTGGAGAAAGCAGTCAAATACTCAAAGCGAGCTCTGAAATTTGAAGCTCACATAATTCCGTCAGGAGCGAACGTGTTGAAAGCGGGCATGTCGTGCGTCAAGAAATAATTCCAGTCAAATTGCGAATCATTGAGGGCGTCCAAGTTCCAGTCCTCGCTACTGGCTGCGGTCGGGTGGTTTTCTTCGACTGGCTGCGCCGTAGTCCCATTCGTGTGCACATGCTGTGTCTGCAGTGCTTTGAGGTGCTCGGGCTGGGGATCTTCAGACCGCGCGCGTTGTATGCTCATTGCGAGTACTTGCGAGTCCTCATCCTTGCGTTTCTTGGAAAGGCGCACAAGGAAACGGGCCGTCTTGAGCGAGTCCTTCATCGCCCCAGTCTTGAAACGATCGACAACGTACTCGAGCGTTCGCATGGCGGTAGACAAGTGGGACAGCGATTCTTTGCCGTCCATGGCAAGGAATACGCAGATGACCTGGAACGGAACGTTCGCGACATGCCACCAAGGCATCCCCTTCTCTGCCATCCTCCTCGCAGCCTGCAATCCGTTCAAGCCAATATTAAGAATTGTCTTGACAACGTCAGGAGAGAGGTTTGGGTTTGCGAGCCGTAGCCTTCTGTATCCACAGAGGCCGAGATTTGCCTTCGACAGTGCTATTCCATCATGTTTCGGTTCGTATGCATCCAGCTGTGTCAGGAATTCCTCCCACTGGCCCGCCTTCTCGCCTTGCTCAGGCTCGAGAAAACAAGATATGCTATACAGCTCAATATAATCCTTGGTATAATCACCCTCGACGCAAGAAGGTAGTCTTGCCGTGATGCCATGCAAGGCCACTCGCGTTCGGCCATATTCGAAACTCACCCAGGAGTTCAGCATGCGCGCCACCCAGAAGGAGCGGCGTCTGAGCTCGGGATCTGCAGAGTCGTTCGTTGCAGGGTGCAAGACCGAGCTGCTGGCCTCCAATTGCAGCCCTATCGATTCCACCAGATGCATTGTGGTACATGTTGCCATCCACGTTGCATGCGGGTGGTCAGTAGTTCGTAACACCAGACATCGAAGGATCCAGGACTGTACGTCGGTTAGTGTAGGGGGCACCATGGTACTTGTACTTTCGAGTGCTGTCTTCTGAACATCCACTAGACGGGGTAACAGCTGCACCAAAGGATTGTTGTCTGAATACAGGATGCCAAGCGCCGCAATGCCGCATAGAATGTGGTCGGGGACGTCGCACTCCCCGGGATTGGTCCAGCGTGCGCCTATGCCAGCATTGACGCGACTCTTGTTCAAGAAGCCGTATATGGGATGTACGTTGGTAAAGTACAGCTTCGCAAGCTGTTCCATCTGATGTCGGTTCAGGGAATCGGTGATCGGGGCTACCGCAGGGCGGACATATTGACTACTCCCAAGATTCCACCCAAAGGTGAACAGCTTAGGTCCACTAGACGGATCAAGTCGCATTCCAAGTAGTCGAGTAAAGGCAATGCCAGAGTTGGCTTCGAGCGCTCTCATCTTGGATAAATCTTCCATGCTTGGCAGCTCATTCTCGATGTGTTCATTTTCTTCTCGGTTCATCTGGGCATCGGCAATGGCATGCTGCTCGACAAGCTTGCTACGTTTCCGCGGGTGCTTCTCGAAATAGCACCTATGTGAGCCACTCAGCATCGTATCGCAGGCGGTCTGAGCAGCCGGCAGTCTTACTTGTATTCGAACTGGGTGCACATATTACATGGCATATTGCCATCGCATCGCCGCTTGCGAAGTCGACACGGCTCACACGCTTGCTTTGCGCGCTGGCGCTTCTGTCCTTGGGCTGTCATATCGCCATTGGCCGTCGCCGGCGCAGCTTCCCCTCCGTTGACGCCGGGCATGTTAGCGGCAACTGTCATGAAAGAGCATGTGAGATGATCATTGGCATGACGATTCTCGCGACAGCTCTAGATGTCTCACGAACAATAGGTGTCGTAGGCAGGCAGTGAGCACGAGCGCTGGAGGAAAGCGGTCCTGCCGAGTGGCCCCGCATTAGCTGGAGCTTATCTAGTACCTTCCGGACTTTCGCGTCTCACGATCGTGGCCTCTCGTCTGGTCACTCTACGGTCGAATGAAGCAACAGCAGAGTAGCCAGGGAGCAAGAGGGACTCGTCAAGCAACTCACCACGCAGGTCAAGTCATCCACTCAGTAGGATGGCGTTGAGTACTTGCATGATTGGATACATACCGGTACTGAGACACGTGATGCGATGCGCAGTCGAGGCTGCGTGGGGGCGTGCAAATCGACGAACTAGGCGCAAAGACAAAGGCTTCACACCTGAATGCTAGGTGACTGAAGATACCGAACGCAGGACAATCGGTACCTCCATCGCATACACCGGACGCAATTGGATCCTACTGGCAGACAGAGATGCGGCCAATTTCGCGGAGAGTCATCGACATGCTACACTGACCTCAAGGATGTCCATGATTCGCCTAACTGTGGTCGACTTCGCACTCTCAACACGAGAGAAGCTGTCAACTCCTTCGCGTCGTCCATGCGAAATCCGCTGAACCGACAGTTATTGGTAGTTCGCTCGCGTCGTGTCCTTTCTCCCTAGCATAGCATTCGGTAGGATTCAGCACTGGTCGTTCTGCTACCGCCGAAGCGTATGTAGTCGCCTTGCATCATCCTAGGAAGGGCCTGAGAATGATGCTTGCATCCCGACTTAACCAGCAATGTATATTCGTTGACGGGCAAGGCAAAGCCCTACATTTTCTGTAGGGCACGCTTCATTAAGGGTCCTGTAGTCATCGCGATGTCCAGCGACGGAGCCATGGCCGACGCAGCGCAATGCTCTTGGCACAATGCGTCCGCAGTCATCCGGCCGCAGTATAAGCGAGAGATGGCCTGCTGGCGCTCCTGCGTCCTCTACTACTCTTGCTCCGCTACCCAGACCTGCTACTCACAGTCCCATCGTCTTCGTCCCAGCTCTTGTCTCAGTGTGTGGTGTTCCTGAACTGTCCCTGCGGAATGTCCGACTTGCAAGAACTCGCATGTGCGAAGCCGACAGATACACTGCAGCACTGCACTTTCATCTCGAGACGACCTGGCCAATCTAGAAAGCGTCAGCTAGCGCTTCATGAGGCACAGTGCAAGAGTTTAAAGCCGAATCAATAGGCCCCCGAGCTCCGTCCAGCGACTTCCGACTGTTGCTGTGCCGCAGCGGCTATGAGAGCACCAACACGTCGGCGAGGCACAGCAGGCCAGGAGTTGTCCTTGAAGAACTCGTAAGGTAGTATAACAAGGACATCTCTACATCTTTCTACTCTCTTCGCGAAATATTGATGTATTTGTATTTCAAATACCATTTCCCTTCTTGGACGTGCCGTGATTAACTGTCGCTCAGCAACCAATAGCGTACCGTACGACTGAGGAAGCTGCGTCATGCTGGCTTCCAGGCTACTCCAAAATTCGCGACGAGCAATTTCACATCAACTCCAGGTCAACAACAGTTGCAGACATCGAGATGGCGCAGCAAGGGTATGGAGAGGCTCAAGGCTACTATCAGCAGCAGCCTCCACAACAGAATTACACCCAGCAGCCTCCAAAATATGACCAGAACTATGCCGCGCCCGATGGGGGTTACGGCGCGCCGAACGCGTACCAGGAAGGCGGCAAGCCATTCGAACAGCAGTTCAAGGTAGAGAGGCCGAAGTGGAACGACGTGAGTACATGTTCGAGGACGCATTCGCGAACGGTCGCGCTTCGCGAGAGCGCGATCGAATCGCAGCGCCTCAGATAGATGTTCCCCACGAGATGCCAAGGTGGCATTGGCTAATGTATTGTAGATCTGGGCAGGCATCCTCCTGATCCTCGTCTTTGGAGGCTTCGTAGCGGTCTCCGGTACGTCAGGTCGAGCGCGCTTCCTTCTTCAGCCTTACTGACATTTGCGGCGTAGCATACACTCTGCGCGCATATGCTAGCAACAGCGGCTTTACGAATGGAGGCTTCAATGGCTCGAGCAACACATTCTCGCTCAATGGCAACACTCTGGTTCTCTTCGCCTTCATTTTGGTGACTGCGCTGGTTCTTGGATATGGCTATATTTCCCTGGCCAGGATTTTCACAAAACAATTCATCTGGATCTCTGGCATCCTCAACATTGTCATGAGCTTCGCTACGGCAATCTACTACTTCTACAGGCGCTCATGGGTCGGCGGCGCCCTTTGGCTGTTGATCGCAGTCTTTACCGTCATCTGCTTCATCAGCTGGATCAAGCGCATTCCGTTCTCCGTGCTCATGTTCCAGACCACAGTTGATGTTTCTCGCCGCCACGGCCACGTCTACCTGGTCTCTTTTATTGGTGGTCTCGTGGCAGCTATCTTCGGGGCCTGGTTTGCAGCGACCTTGGTCGCCGTCTACGTTCGCTTCCAGCCAAACGAGAACAACCCAGCATGCAGCGCAAGTGCTGGAGCTGGAGGCAGTTGTAGCTCCAGCACAGTCATTGGGCTGGTCGTCTATATCACCTTTGCCGGATACTGGATCACCGAATGGCTCAAGAACACCATTCATGCCACAATCTCTGGCGTGTACGGTAGCTGGTACTTTGCGCCAAACAATCCCTCCAAAGGTGCGACACGCGGAGCAGCTCGAAGAGCGTTGACATACAGCTTCGGCTCCATCAGCTTAGGCTCCCTAATCGTGGCCATTCTCGATTTCCTACGCTTCATTTGTTCGATCGCGCGTAACCAGGCTGGCGGTTCTGGGAACATGGTGGCCGACATTTTTCTTTGCTTCTTGCAATGCATTCTGGGTCTCGTCCAATGGGCCATTGAATTCGTCAATCGCTATGCCTTCAGCTACATGGCATTGTACGGCAAAGCGTACTTCGCGAGTGCCAAGGACACATGGAGACTGATCAAGGATCGAGGCATTGACGCGCTGATCAACGAGTGCCTGGTCGGACCCGTTCTGTCAATGGGCTGTCTCTTCGTTGCGGTCTGCTGCGCGCTCATCGCGTACGTCTACTTGGACGTCACGGATCCGGCTTACAACTCCGGCGGCGCCTTCACGGCCGTGATTGTGCTCTATGCCTTCCTCATCGGACTTCAAGTGGCAAGCTGCTTCGTGGTACCACTGAACAGCGGTATCGACACCATCTTTGTCGCGGCAGCATGGGACCCACAAGTGCTCATGCAACAGCACGGAGATTTATACCAGCGCATGATTGCAGTCTATCCTCACGTTCAGGTAAGCGCCCAATCAAGCTCAACACGTGTTGCAGTACTAACAGCACCAACAGCAAGCGATCCACGCTTAGTCTTGCTGCCCAGCTTGTGAAGCTCGGCGCGATCCATACACAATAATATAGATTCGTAGCACACGCAACACAGATTCCTTCGTACACAATTGCACCGAGCTTGCTCTGCCCGTACTTCACATGCAGACGGCCGGCGCAACTGCGGGGCGCCACATGACTGACGACGAGAAGCGGTGATGAAAGAGGAGGCTCAGCAGCGGTCGAGATCCAGATTGCATGCGGCTCTGGCCAGACGGCGAGGGGTAAGGCCTGCAGCGCGGCTGCATCCTGGCGCCTCTTCTATTGGCTCTGGCTGGGGCATCCCGCAAACTACGGTGCTCGTCGCTGGGATTGCAGATGGAGAGGGTTGAAGCGTGCATATCCGCCCTCGTGTCGGATCTCTGCCCACGAAGAAGTGCATATAGGCAGCGAGAGCGGTGTACCTGCATGGTTGCTGGCGGTGGTGAAGGCTCGAGTCAGCGCAGTTTCCAGCGGGTTTCACACGGCCAGGAAGCTCACAGCCGGGCCATTTTCGATCGGGTTCCAACGTCACGATGGTGAAGTGCAATGGGAAGTGGAGCACAACGTGGTCGGCCACGGTCGCGTCCGGCGATTTAGCCCAGAAGGCCACCCGACGAGGCAAGCTGGCCAGCGAAATTGAGCGAATGGCAGCGGCCGGAGTGTGACGAATGATGCAATCGTTGCCTAGCGCGGGCAGGCAGGCACGCCTGTCACGGATGGTGGGGTCGGGCTTGCCAGATCAATTGGTTTCACGAGAAGCAACCAAGAAAGCACCTGGACTTCTTCCACTACTTCAACACTCCAAACACCTCGACCTTCCCTTTCCACACCAACAACCTCCTTCAATTCCCTCTCGCACCGCAACTCGCAACCACGCTCACCATCACGGCACCCAATTCACGCAGCAGCAGCTCCATTGACGCCGCGGTAAGCACCTCCCCACGGCCACGTCATATCGTCGGCCACGACTGCGGCGGCATTGTGCGCACCACATCCGCATTGGCACCACCGCTACTGACACCGATAGCAGTCACCCACTTCTCCTTCCGCGGGCTCAGTTCGAGCACGAGCACAGCTCATTTCGAGGTGAGCCTCACTGCTCTTGCACGTGCACCTAACATTACCCTCCCCTGCACTCTCCACTTCGCCAACTTCGACCCGCTCCTTCTGCAAACACATTCATCCCCACTCGAACAACACCAAGAATTTCACGACTGACTCGACTGCCAGCCACGTCAAAGACAATACCAAAAACAACAACACCGCCAACATGGGTCTCAAGGGTGTTCACTTCGGCGGCGGCAACATTGGCCGCGGCTTCGTCGCCGAGTTCCTGCACAACTCCGGTTTTGAAGTGGTCTTCGTCGATGTGATGGACAGCATCATTGAATCATTGCAAAAGAATAAGAGTTACGAAGTCACTGAGATCGGTCCTGATGGCGAGACCAAGTTCACTATTGACAACTACCGCGCCCTCAACTCCAAGTATGAGATGGCTGCAGTCATCGAGGAGATTGCCACCGCCGACACTGTCACCTGCGCTGTCGGCCCTAACATCCTCAAGTTTATCGCCGAGCCCATCGCCAAGGGTATTGAGGCTCGCAAGTCAGACACCCCACTGGCTGTCATTGCCTGCGAGAACGCCATTGGTGCTACGGACACTCTCCGTGGCTTCATTGAGCAGAAGTTGGATGAGAAGACCAAGTCAGACATTGCCTCGAAAGCCCGATTCGCGAACTCGGCTATTGACCGTATCGTGCCAATTCAGGACGAGGGTGCTGGTCTGAACGTGAAGATCGAGAAGTTCTACGAGTGGTGCGTTGAGGAGAAGCCTTTCGACGGCAAGCCACCTGCCATCAAGGGCGTGCACTACGTTGATGACTTGGAGCCATACATCGAGCGCAAGCTTTTCACGGTCAACACTGGCCACGCTACCGCCGCCTACTACGGTCATCAGGCTGGCAAGAAATACATTCACGAGGTGCTCGAGGACAAGAAGCTTCACGACATCGTGCAGGGCGCCCTCGAGGAGACCGCTCACTTGATCTGCACCAAGCACTCTCACATCACCAAGGAGGTAAGTTTGTGATTGCGCCGAGATCTTCATCCGCTTTGACTGACATTACTTCTTCGTAGGAGCAACAGCAGTACGTGCAGCAGATCGTCAAGCGCATCTCGAACCCAGTCCTCAAGGACAACGTCGAGCGTGTCGGTCGTGCACCTCTTCGCAAGCTCTCACGCAAGGAGCGCTTCATTGGTCCCGCCGCCCAGCTCGCCGAGAAGGGAGAGAAGGTGGACAGCCTGCTTGGTAGCATCGAGCAGGCTCTCCGCTTCCAGAACGTCGAGGGTGACGACGAGTCCGTCGAGCTCGCCAAGATTCTCAAGGAGAACGACTCCAAGGCAGCCACTGAGAAGCTGACGGGCCTCGACGAGAAGCACCCTCTCTTCGCCAAGGTGGAAGAGCGTGTCAAGAAGGTCCAGTCTGGTTAGGTGGGTTGTTCCTCGAGTCACTACAAAAGCATTTGTTGCTAACATCGTCACAGCCATCGAATCGAGTCTTCGCATACGGGGCCAGCGCGAACCCTGCTTTACACGACCCTCCCACTCCTCCCAGCGTCTGAACTTGCTGTCATTTGCAGGCATGCAAATAGAGGGGGCATGAGCATGATTTACGAGAGCATGAATTGAGATACCAAAAGCGATGTGAATAGTTATCGTTGATAGCACTGGTTGCAATGATACGATGAACTGTGACTTCTTCTTGCCCTCATTGTGACCGCCTTCCGTTCGGCGTCATCTGTCGTTGCCTTTGCTCCTCCAATGCCTTGACCATGGCTCCTTGCTCCCGCTGGCTATTCGGAAGACAAAGAAACGGTTGACAAGTCGGTCTTTGAGCACCCTGGCAGCAAGAAGGCAAATCTTGGTGACGGCGATGGATCATTCTGCACCTACAAGTCCACCAACTCCTCCACCTCCCCTAATTCCAGCAGATGGAATTCCCCGTGTCGATCAACAAGGTTTACATGGCTTCTCTCAAACCATCCAGTTAGGGCTGACGTAGTTCACACCACCCGACTTCACTGCGCCCTCGTCCCCACTTCAAGCGGCACTGCGACAGCATCAGCACGAGCCATTACTTTCATCCGGCTTGAGCACGCATTTGTTACTGGAACGACAGCTAACGTGTTCCACCTTGCGCAGCAGACACAGTGGGGCGAGAGGACTACCACAACACACCACACCTATACAGACCGACACAGGCCGATTCACGGACCAGGGCTCGAACCTAAGCCTTACTCGAGACGGGGCCGATTCCGAAGGATACCAGCACGACGGCGCGCAAGCAGCGCTGCTTGCTCGAGCAGGAGAGGCTGTGCGACTCTTGTTCGTGCTTGTCGGCCTCCGGGAAGCTGCATTGCGGGAGCCGGAGGACAGCGAAGACGAGACGGACGACGGCGACAACGACGACAACGAACACTACATCAGTCCGGCACTCGCGCGAAGGAGCGGCAGAATGGCAATTGATCACATACCGTGCGTCTGCTACATATCTATCATGGAATGCGAAGAGCAGACGCGGAGGCTAACACGGGTGCGGTCAGGTATCCAGAGACACACGACCTTGCGCGCGCAGAGAAGGCTTTCTACCCTGTGACTATACCTGTATCGTATGGCTTATTCGAATGCTGCGAGACAGTCCTTGTACTGACCAAGGGCTCGCAGACATTGGCAGCTACGCCATTACATCTCCTCGCCGGAACCCGACCACCTCTACTATGCGAGCGCGCACCATGTATTCTGCCTTAACACTGCGACGAAAAAGCGGAAACACATTGCAAAACTGCCATTTGAGGCGCGGTGCACGGCCTCTGGTTATGGATACGTTTGTGTAGGTGGGGAGGACGAAGGACATTTTGCGGCGATCAAAATCAACGGAGCACTCGATGTTGATGCGGCGCTGCCACTCAGCAGCCTGGGCCAGAATGTCACACGAAGAGCGGCAACGGTCAAGGTCGAAAGGATAGGAGAAGAGATAGTAAACTCGATCTCGATTCATCGTATCCAGGACGAAGAAGCACATTTGGACGACATCGTGGCCGTGTTGACGAACAACGATCGCACAGTCCGGATATACAGCCTGCCCACTGGACATGAAACGAAGTGCAAAGGGATCCCATTCGCGGTGAATCATGCCACGATTTCACCCGATGGTCAGGTACTGGTAGCGGTTGGGGACTACAATCAGGCACATTTCTACCGCAGAGTAATATTGGACGACCCTCCTCAGATACCGAAGCCTCACAATCGTTTGACGTGCGCAAGTGTGGATTGGAAGCTACTTTGCAAGGTCTCGTTGCATGTGAGCTCACCGGACTCAACAGTGGGATACTTTACTACGGCATGGAGCCCCAATGCTCGGCTTGTGGCGGTGGGCAGCGAGGGCGGTTACATAACGATCATCGATCGCGACATACTCGAGGACGATGAGCTGGACGAAGAGAACCGAGACGAAGCAGTCATTGCTGTGGTACCTGGTTCACGAGCCGATTTCCCAAGTCCCCATCCTGGGGCGATCAGGAGCATGGTTTTCAGTCCCGACCCATGGGATCTATTGATCTGGAGCGAAGATCAAGGCAGGGTGTGCGTTGGAGATCTGAGGACTGGACTCAAGAGCCGACAAATAATCGATTTGGAACCCAAGGACGAGCAAATGCACAAGTACGAGATGGAAATTGTAGATCCGGACGAGGCAGCGCTACCCGCTGTATCCCAGCCCACTCATCTAGACGAGTTGGAGGCCGATTTACTGCGCAGATACCGAGCGGCACCAGACAATGCCAGTGCTGTGAATTTTGCGACAGAGTACATCGAGGCCAGGAGACGGCAAAGAGAGCACCGACAAGCTCTGGCTGCTGCGCGGCAGCAAATCACACAATCGGGCTCGCGAGCGCGACTCGCAGCTGCTGAGGCCATGGAGGACGACCCTCAAGGATTGACGTCACGCGAACAGCAGATACTGGAGACGTTACGCACGACACGACAGCGAGAGGAGGCGCGGGCGAATGGCCAGATACCGAGATCTGTCAACTATACCACTCCAGACATGTTCACGACTTCGGGCCCTACGAGAAGTGGGAGAGAGACGCCCTCGAGCGGATCAACTTCACGGCCCATCAGTGAGATACTGAGTTCTGTGCAGGAGACGCTGCCAACGTTGGAGCGGATACATGCTGCCAACCCGGCAACAGCCTCTCACACGATCGACAACGACGATCTCCTGCCCCCTCTAGCTACAATGCGAGAAGCATTGGCCGCATGGAGTAGCAACAGCGATGGCGTCCCCGCACCGCGTAGTACAACCAACGCTAGAAGCGCGGATCGCACGAGGGGAGCCGCAGGTCTATCTGGAGGAGAGTCTTCACGACGAGCCGCCGAACGAGGATCAGGATCGTCGCCGCCCAACGCCGAGGAGCATACTGCGGATGGCAGTCAGGATGATAACCCTTGGACCACCATTGAAGAACAAATGGGACGAGGGCCTTTGTTCGAGGCAGCAGCCGGAGCGAACCCGTCATCGCCGCTGCCTGCAGAACGTGAACGCGACGCTGAGCGTGATGCCCGCCGCGAGCGTTACGAATCAATACAAAATGAGCTGGATACGCAACGACGCATCGCTGCATCCGCGGCTAGAAACCGAGAGCGCTGGCGTTCTTCTCGTCTCGCTGGTAGCGGTATCAGCAGTGCAGCAGCTGAACGTGCCATCGCCATGGCCGAGGCTCGCCGGTCTGCAGCATATCCTGATCAATACGAAGCACTGATCCGGAGAACTCAGCTGCGAGGCTGGGGCAACCCCACTGGGCGAGAGATTGGTGTTAGAACTGCTGGTCTGGCCATGAGTCCTGACGGGCGTATGCTCTGGGCCGCTTGTGAAGACGGGATATTCGAGATTGATATCCGAACCAAGGGCAGGATGTTTCTTCCGAGTTTGCAGCCGCGATAGGCGGTCTGTGAATGGTTCTGCCGGGGCACTTTTGAGTCTACAAAAGCGAAAGCATCTTATTGCTCGTTGGAGCAGGTTTCAGGGTGCATGGATGAAACGAAATTGACGATTCACATGCCATATTCTTGAGCGTAGCACTGTGGACAGCGACTTAGTTAATATCATAGCTCTGCGGCACGTATGCTTCATTGAACTGCGAAGCATGCCCCTCCAAATGCGTGTCACGTGAAAGCGAGCTGATCGGCCTCTCGATGTTCAGGGACCGCGGCGTATTCAACATTCCCCCTCGGAAAGTGCGTGCCACGTCTACATATCCCTTCGGACTGAACGCTGCCCAATTTCTCCCACCAACTCACGCCTGCCACCACAAATCGTTGCGTTGCTCGCCTCCGCCTCCGGGCACCAGCTACATCGCGCCATCATGTCTCTGGCACCCAAGACCGAATCGCATCGCATCTTCGAGCAGCTCAAACGCCGCGCGCCCAACAAAATCTGCTTTGATTGCGGCGGCAAGAATCCTACATGGTCGTCGGTGCCATTCGGAATCTATCTGTGCCTTGACTGCTCCGCTCATCACCGCAACTTGGGCGTGCACATCTCCTTCGTCCGCTCCACCAACCTCGATCAATGGCAATGGGATCAGCTGAGGCGCATGAAAGTGGGTGGCAATGAATCAGCGAAGACCTTCTTCCAACGCAACGGAGGCTCGGCGGCATTGAACAGCAAAGACCCAAAGACAAAGTACACTTCGAATGCGGCAGTCAAATACAAGGAGGAGCTCCAGCGACGAGTAGAGGCCGACCAGAAGAGAAACCCCGATGGCATCGTGATCGAAGAGGAGGCAGGTGATGAAGGGCCAGAAAGCGGCACTAGCACACCCGCCAACGGAGAGGATGACTTTTTCAGCAGCTGGGACAAGCCGGCGGTCAAGAGAAGCAGCAACCCACCATCCAGAACAGGAACGCCCAGCCAAGCAGGTCGAGCAAGCCCATTCTTGAATCCAGGAGCTGCAAACGGCAACGGAACTGCGAGACCCAAAAGTCCTCTCAACCCTACAAATGCAGACGAAACTAAACCGGCGCCAAGCAGAGCTGTACCTAGTGCCGCGAGGAAGACTACAGTGGCATCGAAACCAAAGGCGAACATTTTGGGTGCCAAAAAGACTAAGCTCGGAGCGAAGAAAGTCGATGCTGGAGCTCTAGACTTCGATGAAGCTGAGAAGAAAGCCAAGGAAGAGGAAGAGAGAAAGGCGAAATTGGGATACGACCCTGACGACGTTGACACTCCTTCCGAAGCCGGAATTGCTGCCAAACAGCCTGGTGCTGAGACGAGCACGATTCATCAGCCTACACCGCTCAGCCCCGGGAGAAGTGGTAGCTACGGCAACCCGAAGCCGAGAGAGAGGAGTGACAGCGAGATGGAAAGGTTAGGCATGGGTGTTCGAAAGCTTGGATTCGGAATGGTTGGACAACAGAAGAAGCCAGCTGCCGCTGCTGGTGCGGCGAAGATTGGTGGCTTTGGCTCAACATCCCGAGCCGCTCCTGTTGAAGGTATGCATAGCGTTTGACCAACATCTGTATACATTGCTTGCTAACAAATCTCTCCCTCCAGATGACTCCGAACGCTACGCTCGCGACAAGTTCGGCGCACAGAAAGGCATCGGCTCTGACGAATTCTTTGGCCGCGGCGCATTCGACAGCAACGCACAAAGCGAAGCCAAGTCACGGCTCCAGAACTTCGAAGGCCAGACATCCATTTCCTCCAACGCATACTTTGGCCGACCGGAAGAGGAAGGGCCAGAAGAATATGGGGATCTGGAGGGCGCTGCAAAAGATTTTGTTAGGAAATTTGGCATCCAGGCGGGTGATGATTTGGAGAATGTTTCAGCATTGCTTGGCGAGGCAGGCAGTAAGCTGCAGGGCGCTATTCGGAGCTATTTGAACTCTTAGATGATTGGAGTGAAATAGTGACGACCATGGGAAGGGTTCGTGAGCGACAGAGGGAAGCGTTCTTAGATTGTCTGGCTACTGTGAGTGGCTGTTGAGCATACATTATGAATACTTTGATCATTGTTACTCTCCTGGTGTTGTCGATCTTACCAGTCAAGAGCCATCCTTTCTATCTAGAGAGAAACCTCAAGCCAAGCCTGGTCACAATTTTGAAACGCTGCGACGGAGTTCGGAGCCGAACATATGGCGAAGAGAGATGTAGCAAGATGAGGCCATCACATTTCATTCTTCATAATCTATGACAGCTACTACAACTCGTCCCTCTTTGTCCTCGCCTTCTCCTTTTGAGTGTCTTGCTGCTTCTGATCCTCAACATCGGCCTCGAAATTCTTCTTCTTCGGGTTCTTTGGCTCGTCCTCCCCTCGGTCTCTCAGAATTGTTCCATCACCTCTTCTTACCACATTCTCCTCTTCTTGCTGTCGTTGCTGATTCTGCTTTCCACTTTCTTCGGCCATTTTGCCGATGCTCTCACTTAGGTCGTCGTCGAGAATTTGCTGCTGCTGTTGCTTCCGCTCGATTTCTGGAGTTTTGCCGACCTTCGCACCTGTTCCACCTGCACCGGCTCGGACTCCGCCTGATTTGATGCGTTCGCGGAAGTCTGAGGGAAGGGGTTCGGCTTGACCCTGTGCGCTGGGCTGCACAATGAGTGGAGGACGGGTTGAAGATGATGCTGCGATGCTAGAGGATATTGCGGATGTTGTAGAGGCGCTGGATCTGGAGACGATGCCTATTGATCCAAGGATAGCGAAGAGTGGTTTGAAGAAGATCCACTTGGCGAGCAAGATGGACCAATTCCAGAACCACAATGGTAATTTGATGAATGGTCCGTAGAAGAACCGGCGAAAGACCAGCCAGACCAATGTGCCGATGAGGATATAAAAGGCTGTTTCGAGGTACCACGTATCACTCTTTTGACTTCTCAAGAGAGTTCCGAGGAGGTTACGCGAAGTGCTGAGGATGGTGTCGAGATTGCTGTAATCCTCGCTCAGATTTCTAAGTGCAGCAGTCGATTCCTCAAATGTCTCTTGCGCGAATCGTGAGCGATCAAGCTCGCTGCTGAGCAGTTGATGCGTTCTTCGCAATGCAGCTGTCACGTCGGTCGTGGCGTTCACTAATAGTTGATCCTTGGACAGTTGCTTCTGTTGTTGATGTTTACTCCTGCGTGCAAACAGTCCTTCTGTAGCACTCAATTTCGTCCCGTCCGCTGCTTCGCCGGGCGGTGTATCGAGATGATCTGCTTCTCTTCGGTATATGTCCAATAGTGCCTCTCGCTCTTCCCGCTTTGCCTTCTCGCTCGCGAGCTTTGCAGCAAGTTGTGCGTTTCGGAACTGTTGTCTTGAATGTAGAAGCTCTTCGCCAATCCGTGCTACTTTCGCGGCGAGACGCGCTTCTTCACCCGCTCGGGAGTCTCGTAGTTTCCGTTGCGAAGATTGTGCCTTGTAGTCTTCGGCCTCCTGGTGCAGGAATTCGAGCTCCTCTTCCAGTTGCTTGAGGCTATCGTGGATGTCCTGGGCAAGTTCAATCCGTACCACGCTCTCTCCTTCAAGAGGCTCGGAACCCGGCTGGAATTGGAGTTTGGCAAGCTTGTTGATAAGGGAGTTGGTCGCTTTGATCGAATCGGAGAGAGCATGAAGCTGGGTCGACAGCTGGGCGGCGTCCATGGTGGAAGCGTCGGTATGTTTTGTCGCCCGGATGACGTATCGTAGTGCAGAGGGGTGCAGGGAGGAGGGGAGGTGATAGAGGCGCGGTGTCTATGGAGCGTGCATGGTCTTCACTCGCGATTCGCATGTGAAAATGGTCTGTCCTCTGCGCTACGAACTGTCGCTGCTGTCTGTGCCAACTTTGGCGTATGCCATCGACGGTATTGACGGTGCTTGGCCATGAAAACGTGGCAGTAACTTGATTAAGCGGCGTCCAGGGTCCGGCGGCTTTGCATGCAGTAGCGCATCCCGCAAGGCTCGAGCTACCTGTCCTCTCACCTCCACCACCATCACGACCCGACTTCCATTCACTCCTTGACCAGCCGTGTTCCATTGCTGCTGTGCAACGCCGCCGGGGAATCTCCTTCAATCTGGCGTATTCCCACTGAGCGACTGCTCCCTCCTTTCCAGCCTGCGGGCTGCCGCCAATTCGCCGTTCGTCCATTCGCTATACTTAAACTATATCCACCATGCCGCCCAAATCCCGCTTCATGAAGCTCGACGCCTTCACTAAAACCGTCGAAGATGCACGAATCCGCACATCCACCGGTGGTCTAGTGACCATCACATCGCTCATCCTCATCCTCTATCTGGTGTGGGGAGAATGGAGCGACTACCGAAGGGTGGTCGTGCACCCGGAACTTATCGTCGACAAGGGGCGTGGCGAGAAGATGGAGATTCACTTGAATGTGTCCTTCCCTCGCGTGCCCTGCGAGCTACTCACCCTCGATGTGATGGACGTGAGTGGAGACGTGCAGACCGGTGTCATGCATGGAGTGAACAAGGTCAGGCTTGATCCAAGCGGACGAGAGCTGTCCAAAGAAGCATTGAACGTGAACGGCGAAGATCAGGCACAGCACATGGATCCGGATTATTGTGGAGAGTGTTACGGTGCTCCGGCCCCTGCCAATGCAAAGAAATCCGGATGCTGCAACACTTGTGCCGAAGTAAGAGAGGCGTATGCCGGTGTGAGCTGGTCGTTCGGGAGAGGCGAGAACGTGGAACAGTGCGAGAGAGAGCACTATGCTGAGCATCTGGACGAGCAGAGGAAGGAGGGATGCCGAATCGAGGGCGGTATTCGCGTGAACAAAGTCGTCGGCAACTTCCACTTTGCCCCTGGAAAGAGTTTCAGCAATGGAAACATGCACGTTCACGATCTGGACAACTACTTTAAGAGCGGAGAGGTCCAGCATTCCTTCACACACAAGATCCATCATCTGCGATTTGGTCCGCAACTACCGGATGACATTGTGCAACGGGTGGGTAAGAAGGGCATGGCCTGGTCCAACCACCACTTGAACCCTCTGGACAACACGGAACAATTCACAGATGAAGTTGCCTACAACTACATGTACTTTGTGAAAGTCGTTCCAACTGCGTACCTGCCACTGGGTTGGGAGAAGACCAACTCGATACTGGACATCCCCCACGAGCTGGTCGAGCTTGGAGGCTATGGCAAAGGTGAATCTGGTAGCATCGAGACTCATCAGTATTCTGTAACCTCGCACAAGCGATCTCTGTCGGGAGGAGATGCGAAGGAGGAAGGCCACGCCGAGAGACTGCATGCTAGGGGTGGTATTCCCGGCGTGTTCTTCTCATATGTAAGATATTCATCCCTTGTCGCTATTCCATTACTAACACAGTCTTAGGACATCTCCCCCATGAAGGTCATCAACCGCGAGGCTCGAGCGAAGACCTTCTCTGGTTTCTTGGTCGGCGTCTGCGCTGTCATAGGAGGCACGCTAACAGTCGCTGCTGCCGTAGACCGACTCTTGTACGAGGGCGGCTCCAAGTTGAAAAAATATCATGCAAGCTAGATGCGTCCTTAGGGTCAGCATGATATGTGATAGATGTACTTGTTTCCACTATTTGAGCAGCATGGTCCGGAGTCATCGTGTGAATACAGAAATGCGGCGTTTGGGAGACGTGTTGAGTAACAACTAGAGCGCGCATGAAAAGGCTGCGAGCTGGGTTTGAGAGTGTGCAGTGTGAAATTAGGAGGGGCTGGAAGGTTTGGCAGGGTTGGTCGCGTAGACTTTAGTCTATGCTGCGTGAAGCATGTGAGTGCACTTCACGTGAAGTTCACGTTGTGTCAACGGTGTTTGCACATTGACATTCGCTCACTTGCTTCTCAACGGTCGCTGACCGGTAGATCTCGCTTCCTTTCGCGTAGTTCTCACTTCACCTGAAGCTCACGACGTCTTCACAGCTGTTGACTTGACCCAACCACTGTCAACATCCTGTTGCATCGAGTGCTGCACCATTCACACACCTGCTTCATCCCATACCACTCACAGCTTTGAACATCACCTGTCCAAGCACATTACGCTACGCACCGGGCGCCGCGACAGCCCACCACAACACAGACAACCCAATATCTTTCAAGATCAACCCCCGACACCCAACCCACACAAGCCACCATGCCCGAAAAACTCAAGGGCCCTTTCAGCTTCAAGGTCGCCAAGGCGGTCCTCAGCCCATCAGACATGGAGCGTTTGGCGTGCGCTTTTCTCAACACCGAGAATGTCTATCAGGTATGTATGAAGCTGTCTCTATTGTTACCAAGCACGCGATCTGTCTGATTCCATGGCACCATTGTAATCTTGTTACTGACACACTCCCAGTTCGACCTCAACAAGGCTGCCTCCGATTTTGGTGGCGCCAAACCAGACAGCTTCAAGCGCTCGATCTGGGTCATTACGAAGAAAATCAAGGAAGCGATGGAGAGTCAGGGAAGTGATGCTGGTGGCGACGAGGTGGCTGCTACGCCAGCGAAGTCTGCTGGCAAGAAGCGCAAGGGCGCGGCAAGCGAGGTCAATGGGGATGAGAGCGTCGTGAAGAAAGCGAAGGTGAATGGTGCTCGTGGAAAGGCGAGGAAGGCGAAAGCCGAGGTGGAGAACGGCGAAGACGAGGACGAAGATCCATTGGCAGGGGCAGCTGATACTCCGGTGAAGAAGGAGAAGCATGTTGTTGGTGAGGATGGCGATGGCGATGACGGGGATGATTGGTTGGTGTGAGCGCCTTCATTCGACTTTCAAGGTGATCGAAGGAACGGCGACGTTGAAAGATCTGTGCCGCGAAGTCTCGAGCGAGGGACGAGCTACTTTCTGCAGTATGCGACAGGTAGTATCCTGCGAGTGGTCATTGTGCTGATGATGTACCCTGTCTCCATCAGCGCTTCAGCACATGAAAAATGTACTTTTCTGGACCCGCTTCACTTCACTTCCCACATGTTGAAACACAAAATCGGTTGAGATTAGGCACGATCGCCACTAGTCGCCATTGTGACCTTCTGTCCGTTTGCATCAGCTGCAGCAGCTTTACTTCGACCCCTGCCACCAATCTCGCACTTTAATTCCACTTTCTTCGCAACACAAACATCCGCTCGCCGCTCTGCGACAGATCTGCTTCGACCACCACACATCACAACCATCCACACACATCGGTAACACTTTCCATCTCTTCTTATTCATGAAGACCGTCACTAACTGACATCGAATAGCCAACATGTCGTCCATCGATTTAAGCGCCATCCCAGAGGGCGACTTGCGCCGCTTCGCAGCCTGCTGGCTGAACTCTGATCTGAATGTACGTCCTCTCAACACCCTCCCACCCCACTTCTCACCGTCGATCAAGCCATACTCATCGTCTTCGATAGACCAACTGGGAGGCAGCCCACGTCACCTTCGATCCGGAAGGCAAACTCAAGCTCGCCTCCTTCAAGACCGTGACTCAGAAGGCTAGCAAGAAGGCTGGCGGAGGAGGTGCTGCCGCCGAGAATGGAGATGCTAAGCCAAAGAAGGCCCCTGTGAAGCGCAAGAAGGCTGCGCCCGAAGCCAACGAGGACGGCGGTGACGGCGAATCGAAGCCCAAGAAGGCTCGCGCACCAGCTAAGAAGGGCAAGAAGGCTGCTTCGGAGGAGAAAGTTGTCGAAGGTACGATCTGCTCTCTCTTCCACTCTACTCAGATGTTTTACATTACTGACACGTTGAGCAGATGAAGAGGCTCAAGTCAAGGGAGAGGACGGGGACGATGAGTGAAGAGCGACTTCCGACACGGACGTGGCTTGGAGCTTGCTTTGCGCCAGAAACTTGATGTCCTTGTTACATACACGGAAACGAGGATGGATTGTGGATTGGCTGGTTCGCACCTCAGGATAGAAGTCTGCTTCGTCTGCTTGGTAGAGGGTCTGCATTATCCGGTAGTGCCCTTTCTCCATTGAAAAGGGCTGTGTTGTGGCGCCCAGTCCATAGACACTGAATTGAACAGAAGTGTTCCAAGATTGCTTTTCTCCTTTCTAAGATCCCGTGGTCCTTACAAAGCTCCGTGAAGTCTGTCTCCGAACGAGGCCCCACTCGTGTGCGCATTGATTCCAATTCCTTTCACGGTGACAAACGCCAAACTGCAGCGTCTGCCTAATGTCCCCGGCAACGTGCCGACCCATCCTCCTGCTGTTCATCAGCTCGAACCTGTCGCG
The DNA here is from genome assembly GCA_013365195.1 of Cercospora citrullina. Classification (NCBI taxonomy): domain Eukaryota; kingdom Fungi; phylum Ascomycota; class Dothideomycetes; order Mycosphaerellales; family Mycosphaerellaceae; genus Cercospora; species Cercospora citrullina. The sequence continues at coordinate 83,598 of JAASFF010000252.1, forward strand.
ACCTCATATAATCACACCATCAAGCACCTTCTCCTTTTCGATGGCGCCTTTAGATGTCCCTTACTTACTCCGAAGCACCTGCGGAAAGCACGAGGTCCTCCTAGAGAGATATCTCCAAACTCTCAGCCACAAAGAAGCGCAAGTCGATGACGAGGATGATTTCTATGTTGTGGTCCTGGAAGGCACATTCGAAGGCGAGCTTGTGGTCATCAAGATCTATGGCAACCCCCCAGGACAGAATGGCTACGAGGGACATAGGAGTGCGAACCGAGAAGTGCGAGCGCTGCAGAGGTTGAGCAAGTCGATTTTGCCATGCACGCATGCACCGGAACTTCGAGCGACGTTTTACGCCAGTGGTTATTGGTGCACCGGCTCCCGGGACGCCGACGACTGCAGCGTGGTTGCCATGACCAAAGTGCCAGGGAAACTCATCGGCGCAGAAGTCCTTCCTGACCTAGAACAATATCGCCGTGTGGAGGCTGCGTTCCAGGAGGCACTCGAGTAAGCTAATCAACTTCCATACCGGAGAACAGCGCGTTGACTGCGATACTGACGAACTTTTGTCCTTTTCCCCCAGCGATATCCATTCTAGAGGCGTGGACAACCTCAGTTATCACGATGTTAACGTCTTGTGGCATGAGCAAGAAAACAAATGGTGAGCGGCTTGCCCTTGGCGTTCCTAGCATGTTGAAACAAACTGACGGACCATCGTACAGCTACATCATTGATTATGAGCGCACCATGTACGGTGGCTGGGATGACTCTTGCTTTGCTGAGTGGATGGGTGCGGCTCCGCCACCCCCAGCGTCATCTGCAGCGCGAGACTCGAAAGGCGATGAGGCAGCATGCAGAGCGGCGGCGAAGGAGGAGCTAAGGGACCAGTTGGTGGAGGAGATTGAACGCGCGGCATCGATGGGAATCGAAGAGTTGTCTCTAATGCCCAAGCCCACCTCGAAAGGTATCGAAGAGTCGCTGAACCAGATACACTGAATCAGATTGAACCGTGCATGGGTAAGTACGTTCTTTGATCGTCCAGCAGCCTTCCTGGAACTGTTTTGCCGTGTCGCTCAGGTAGGTTTCACTCCTGCATCGAGTCCAAATTTCGAACGAGTGCCGGCAAACTGCAGCGTTTGCCTAAGCGCCAAGGGAGCGCACATTAAAGTCGCCGTCCCCTTTTCCATCGCCTTCTGGCCAAGGTCTCCCAGTCAAGGATCACGACATATCGCTCCGGTACGATGGCTCTGCGGTCTGTGCCGTTCGAGCTCTCCAGCGTTTGCGGAAAGCACCATGTGACACTCAAAGGATGGATTCAACGCCCCAGTCGCAAAAGTGGCTCTTCGAACAAGGCAGACGACTTCTGGATCGCAGTACTCAGAGGCGTATACAAAAAGGAAGCAGTTGTCGTCAAAGTCTACGGCGGACTCAAGGAGCACCTCGGCGAGGCCGCGTACAATCGCGCGAGGCGAGAAGTCGAAGCCCTGAAGAAGTTGAGCAAGTCGAGCAAGTCGTCGTGGTGGTCGGCAGCAAGTCCGCACGCTCCGCACTTTCGAGCGAGTTTTGACTGCGATGGCAATGGGTGGCGGTATGACTCTTCAGGATGCGCTGATTGTCATGTCATTGTCATGACGAAAGTACCCGGTAAACACGTTGGAAAGGACATCCTGGAAGATCCGTATAAGTATCGCCGCGTAAGGGGCGCGTTTGAAGAGGCACTTGAGTAAGGCAGCAGACCCTCTTGGTCGACGTATACGTGATGGAAAGGAAGCTGATGGTCGCGTTCTGCACTCCAGTGACATCCATTCCCGAGGCGTCGATAACGACAGCCATGTACTCAGAAATTTCTTGTGGGATGAAGACGAAAACAAGTGGTCAGTGACGGCTCGCGCTATGCCAGGGTTCTTCATGATGAGGCAGACGCTAACTGCTGTACAGCTACATTGTCGATTACGAGCGTGCTTTGTTCAAGGGTCATTGGAAGGAGTCTTGCTTTGCAGACTGGGTAGACGCCAAAGCGCCACCTTATCCCGGACCTGACTTGGAAGATGTTGAAAAGTCGCCTATGTTGGCTGAGCCTGTGTGCGGGGGCTTCGAAGATGCGGTCAGAGAGTGCCAGTCTGCAAGAAATGCCATTGAAGAGTCGTCCACAGCATCGGAGTCTACATGGGAGGGAGTAGAAGCATCATGCAGAGGCTCCGAGGCTGCCTCGGAGACAATTGAAGAACCATCTAGAGCGGCGAAGATCGAGGAGCTGCAGGTCCAGATGGCGGCAGAGGAAGGTCACGTTGCGCAGGGCTGACGACGTAGTGCTTGAATGCTGTTGGCACCAGTTCGAGGTCGATACACAATGCACAAACTTGACTGAAGGAACTTTGGAAACAGCTGTTGTCAGGCTGGACGTGCATGCGAGATATGTCGTTCGGACTGATGTCTGGAGGATGTGAGTCGGAGTTGCCGATTGCAATATTTGCAGCACATCGCCAGGAGCCGAAATCGAAAGGGCCATCGTCTTGATGGCCGGGATAAGGAGTACTGCATTTCATTCAAACTGGTACATAAACTGCGCTGGGGGTGTGCTATGAGATGAAGCACAAGCAATCCACACCAACGTAGAACACAAAGAGTGGATATACAGCCAATGCCACTCTGTTCTTGATGACACCACTGCCGCCCAAAATGCTCACGCCAGCCGCTAATGACCACAGTCCAAGCACGCTGTAGACGGGTATTCGTACTATGGTGGGAACGTGGAAGGCGCTGAGGATCGAAGCAATGACCATGGGAAAGAGGGTATAGCCGATGATGCAGACAGATTGGAAGAAGGAACTGTCGTATGTCAGCATTGTGATCGAATCCAAAGCATGGATAAACGCACATATTCCCTCCGAGCAACTTGATCTGCAGAGTCACAACAGCCTCGCCAATCCAGATGAGAGCAAAGACTCCGCTGAAGACAGCGGAGCGCTGGTCTTCTCTCGCACCGAGTGAGAGGAAGAAGGAAAGAAGTAAGCAGAAAAGTAGCGGGCCCCTAGACACATTGTCAGCACGTCCATCAGCGTAAAGACGCAGCAATGCAACATACCATAAATCCCAATCCCTCAAACCCTCGCTCATCCCGCCCTGCTCCAAGATGGTATCCGCATCAACTTGTGGCCATCTTCCCACAAGACCTCTGATATGCCCTGCCACGCCTGCTGGGCCCCCTCCTTCGCCATTGTTTGCATTCATACCCTCCCCTCGAGCCATAACTCCTCCAAGCAAGTATTTAGGGTAGAGTACCTGCCGCATCTTTTCCCACACGGCAAGCAGATCGCGCCGCAGAGTGTCCCAGACAGATTCGTCGAGTGTGTCAAGTGGTGCGCGGCGATCTTCGCCAGCGATGGCATTGTTGAGGTAGCCTTGGGCGGAATTGGCTGCACGGGCGTTGGCTTGGGATTGTTGGTTTGTGATGTTGCCGGTTAGGGGTGCTCTGTCGCTCGTTGAGACGGGGTCGTCGAGATCGTCGAGAGTGGCTGGAAGCGAATCTGTCAATATGGCAAGGAGATGGTTCAGATAGAATGGCGCCTACCATCATCTGGATCAATCAGGTCGTCTTCGTCGACGGGGGCATCGTAGTGTTCGTATGGGTTGGCTGATTGATTGCGTCCACTGCCGGGACCGGGCATCATTGCAGCCATGACGCTGGACGGTGTGAGAGGATGTCGGAGTGGTCGTTGCTGTGAGTGTCGAGGTGAGATGAGCTTCGTGGTCGTTCTGGAACGCTAAGATACAGCACAGCTGTCGCGAATGCCCTGACGCGTTTCTCGGCTGAGCTTCCCCAGCCCTGCCCGCGCACTTCATGCCCGTGACTGCCGCCATAGGTATATGTATTCATTCACTTCATGTCCGGCTTGAACATTGATGCTTTACGCGTGTTCGCGGCTTCTCAACATGCTACAAATTGGAGCAGGCCGATGCAACGATACAAAACTCATGTTCCGCGATCGCAAATAAGACAGATCTGCATGAGCCCTGGGTACTGAGTCCATACCAATGCCCTCTTGGATCGCAGGTCTACATATGCCCTGGATGAGCAGCCGCCTTTGGCAGTCCGGCTGGCTCTATGGACGTTGAGATATGAGAAATCACCCAGAGCACTCCTACTCTCACACCGTCCTGAGCTCGGGTTATACATCAGCCGAGGACGGAGACACTGGTGGGCCACTCGCAGATCTGCTGTCTTTCGCACCGTCTCGGAGCAGCGCCTCCTACACTCTATCCTATTCCGCCATTTTCAGCAAGAGGCCGCTGCCCAGCTCGTCCACGCGCCTGTTGTCCGCACCGAGTCGTGCTTTGGCCGCACGTGTCCGCTCGAGTTCTGCCGCTCGCAGGGGCCGTGAACTCTCATCGGCCCGTCGAAGAGTTCTCCGCCGCGTAAAGCGCCAGACTCCCGCTCCAATTCCACCAGCTGCTGCGGCGCGGGGATGCTGCATCTCGAACATGCTCTCGCAGAGCTTCGCCAGCGGCACTTATGTGCGTTGCAACAAAGATCATCGCACCCCCGGCTGGCGGTCGGCGGCATCATGAGCAAAACCAGAGCAGCCGCACGCGGGATGTGGAGAGTGACGATGTGGAGGGGCAGGCGCACATGAGACTGCAAGTCTGTCGCGCTCGAGAGTTCCTCCGCCCAGAACTCTCGTGTCTCTGTTCTGCTGCTTTGCCTGTCTCGCAGACACGTCTCGGGAACCTTCATCCACTCGGAGCGCTTGCGATTCTCCTTGAGCGCCCTCGATCCAAGCAGCTAGCACGTTTATCGCCCGCCGCTTTCCCAGCGCTACTGCTTGCCCCATCTTGGACGAACGAGTGTTAGATATATATCTTGGACACCACCCCGGCGCCCTCGCAGCGCGACTTAGCGTAGGACTACCCATTCGTATCCTCCCACTTCCATCTCTTCAAGACCCGCCCCTCCTCACTCAGACCTAATCATGCACCAGGTCAGCCTCTCTCCAGGCCTGTCGCCTTCCCCCTCCTCGACACCCTCTCGAACAGATTCTCGACTCGATCTCAGCGACGCATGTTGCATCAAGACAGCCATGCCTGACGCCATCCTCGACGATATCTCCCACCGCCGTTACAACCTACTTAGAGGATCATGGGTGCTCGTCTCGCCCCATCGGACAAAGCGGCCATGGCAAGGAGCACAGGAGGAGGCGAGCAAGAACACATTGCCGGAATACGATCCTTCTGTGTGTAGTCTCCGATGAGTAGCCTGCGGGAAATCGACTAACACAGGGCAGTGCTATCTATGTCCACGCAACAAACGCGCACAAGGCGACTCAAACCCCGACTATAACAGCACATTCGTCTTCGTCAACGATTATTCAGCTGTGAAAGAGCAGCAGGAAGACTACGACGCACCAAAGGAGAATGGCAGTGAGTCGCTCGACCGGCAATCAGTTCTGAAGAGCCAGCCTGACACAAAAACAGCTTTAGCGTCGCGGCTACTGAAAGCCGAGAGCGTCACGGGCAAATGCTACGTGATAACATTCTCCCCTTCGCACAACCTCACATTGGCCGACATGCCACCTCAAGACATCATGCCTGTAATAGAGACCTGGACCAAGATTTACATCGCCCATCTCGACCCTCAATCACCACTCGCCCAGATTGCAGAGCAAACACCCAATGGGACAGCCATTGAACAGCCCAGGGACCAATACCGATACATGCAAATATTTGAGAACAAAGGCGCCGCAATGGGGTGCTCAAATCCTCACCCACACGGACAGGTCTGGACGACTACTTCTTTGCCAGAGGAGCCAAGCCTCGAGCTTCAGAACATGCAGCAGTATCGACGCGACCAAAAGGGATCCCATATGCTGGTCGATTACGCGCAACTCGAATGTGAGAAGGGCGAGCGCACGGTATTCGAAAACCGAAGTTTCTGGGCTGGATGTCCCTGGTGGGCAACCTGGCCATTCGAGGTCATGGTTATCGCAAAGTCGCACAAGCGGGCTTTGGTCGACTTTAACCAAAGCGAGAAGGAGGATTTGGCTGAGGTTCTATCGGAGATTACCAGGAGATATGACAACCTCTTCGAGACGAATTTTCCCTACAGTGAGCATATCATCAGACCCCCTATCGAGAACCAGCATGCTGACACTCTGCTACAGGCATGGGAATTCATCAGGCGCCCTTGACAGGCACTGACGAGGAGATTGAGGCCTCGCATTTCCACATTCACTTCTACCCACCTCTTCTCCGCAGCGCGACTGTCCGAAAATTCTTGGTTGGTTACGAACTCATGGCAGAGCCACAACGCGATATCACTCCCGAGCAAGCTGCCAAGCGATTACGGGACTGCGGTGGCGATCTGTACCGCAAGAAGTTATGATTCGCCGCCAATTATTATTCAGCGGCCGAGTCAATGCGATTTAATGCATAGATGAGCGAGGAGGCATTGCGCGGTGTTTTGGTGTGATATGATACATCTTAGACGGGGATTGTGAGGAGCATCAACCTCCGACCTATATTTAGATGGAGTGGAAATATTCTATCTGGATTACTTTTCACACGTTCGTCTCGTTTCCTTTTTTCGTGTCCTGCGTCTAGTGCCCAGCACTTGGTGAACCAGATGCAGGTATTTGCCGTGTCCGTTGGCTAGGAGACCTTTTCCATTTATACAGCCAAAGTAGAAACATTTTCCGATACCGATCCAGGTCCTCTCTCTCGTGCAATGTCAGGCGGCATGTCCAGTTGTGCCTGCTCAGCTGTCCGTTTGATGCCGGCCGCAGCATTCTGCAATTTCTTCCTTTCCTCACTCAATTGCTCGTTCTCCTTGCCGTCATCCCCATCCGTAACTTTAGCAACAACTGCCGCAGCAGCCTCCTTCATGGCCTTTTTCCTCTCTGCTTTAGTCATCTTCGGCTTCTCAAACGCCCCGATTTCCAACCTCCGATCGATTTCTACAGCAGTTTCTTTCAAATCCTCATATCCCAAGACTTCCACAATCGAACTATAACTCTTCGCGCTCATCATTTTCTTATATGCTCCGACTTTCCCTGGAATCATCTGTCCAAGAAGATACTTTGTATTCCCGAAACGATTTTCGACTCCGATGGCAGTTTTCACATATTCTTTCACGACTTCTTCCCAGGGGGCTTTGCCGCCTTCGGATTCAGGACGGAACACTGAGGGGTTTTGTTCGGCTGCTGTGGCGATCATGGCGCCATCGACGCCGTATTGGGAGATGAGTTTGAGGGCTTCATCGCGGGATGTGACGTCGCCGTTGATGAGGCAGGAGACGCCGGCTGCGTGACAAGTTTCACGGACGACTTTGAGGCGGTCGTCGCGGATTGCGGCTTCGCGGGGGCGCATAGGTGTTGTGCGGCAATGGACTGTTAGGCCATGGATGCCGGTTTCGCAGAGTTTGCGGACGAGGTCTTGGGTTTCTTCAGGGGTGTCGAGGATGCGGATTTTCACGCTGATGCCGATTTCGTAGGGTGTGCCGACTTCTTTGACGAGGGCGCGAAGGATGGCGCAGAGTTTGTCGGGAGTTTTGAGGAGGGCTGCGCCCATTCCGCCGCTGGTGCTGAAGGGTTTGGGACATCCTGCGTTGACGTCGATGCCGGCGACATCTTTTGCGATGAGTTTTGCGGCTTCGACTGCGGTTTCTGGGTTTGCTGTTCCGATCTGGTAGATGAGTTTCTTGCCTTCTCGTTCTGGGTGCAGGCGGTATATAACACTTTCGCGCTGGTCGGGATTTAGACTTGGATTCTTGGCACCATTTGAAGATATTCTGGTGAAGTCGACGGCTTTCGTCACTGGGTTTTCGTGTCGCGTCGTACCGATGAGCGCTTTGTCGATGGTCTCTGGTCCCCACACCAAGTCTGCACCGTACTTGAGTGCCACTAAACGCGATGGACATTCGCCACTGCGCACCATAGGGGCCAGGACGATCTTTCCTCTGTAGTCAACGCCATTCTTGGGGATGGGAACCCTCTTAGCCGCGGATGTCATCGTGCGAAGCATTTAGCGTCTTCAGCATCCATGGGCCGACGTTCAGGAGTACCCAGGTGAGAAGATTCTGTCCCGTTTGTGAAGTGCTGCAACAGGGCTTGGCGGTGCGACGATGGTGTGCCTACTTGTTTCGCGATTTGAGGCTCCCGAAAGCGCCGCAGAGTTGAGTTGCGAGTGACGGAGCCAACAGCCAAAGGACAAATTCTAGAAGTGAGCATGACGAATCGCAGTGGAATGAGGTCGGCAAAATGAGCGGGCCGTGCAAGCCACATGAGTCTGCCAGTGGACGTGTCCAGCCGTGGCGGCGCCGCTCCCAGGACTTCTTTTCGCGAGGCAACGGGCAACCTCTCTCTTAGCATCGCTCTTTGTTGGCAGGCCAGGATCGCCACTCTTGACCTGATGCGCCTGAAACATGTATGCATCTGTAGAGAAATGCCAGCGCCAGGCACTGGACGAGTCTCGGCGATGTGGGAACACTCCACCGCCCGCAACACGGACTCAACGCCACCAGGCTTCGTAAATTGGGCGTGGCGAAGAGCTGTTCACCTATGCACGCAATGGGTCTTCAATGTGTCGTTGGGCTCGTGTTGATAGAGTCGCAGTGCGCGGGATCCGGTGGGTTGCAGGAGCGCTCGACAGCGACACGGCTCTTTGGACGACGTGGACAGCAGGAAGGTTCACAGCCGACCCCATCAGTCCTGATTGGCTGAACAAGAGATCGAAGGCACACTCCCTCGCTCGTCCTCGCAGGCCATCGGCAGGCCATGACGGCGTGAATGCGAGCCGCCTGACTTACGTGATACGTTTAGAGGCTGTGAGAAAGGCTGCCCCCTCAGGCTCGTCCTGTCACGCGGGAGGAAGGGAGCTGCCTGATGAGGCATATGGATGATAGCATGCAGTCAACATAGAGCGAGTCTGCAATCGAAAAGATCCGACTAGTTAGCCAAGCCGCGCCAGCTTACGGCAGAGAGCACGGCCGCTCCCTCTGAACATGAGTCTCGCTTCCATCTTCGGCCGTCGCTCATCGTCTCTTCACCAACGCGCCCCATCAGCGTCTTTGCCTCTTTTCTTCTCCTGACCTCGCGGGATCTGAATCGCCGACCGCCGTCGGACTGGGCATCGCCTTTCTGCCCATCTGCGACCCCATTTTCTGCGCGTTACTCGTCTGCGAGCTCATACGCTATTGTTGCCACGATTGGCCGCGCCGCTCCTTACCTCCAAACCTGCAATCCCAGACTAGTTAGCCGGCCCTCTCTTTCCCTCCAAGTGACCACGTCGCAGGATTGCACGCTTTGCTCTTGAAACGGCAGCCTGGACATCGACTCATGTGTCGCTTCATCGACAAGCCGTCAAAGCGTAATGGCCGATGAGCTTGGCTCATCGACGCAGCCTGCTGCCATGGATTCTACGTCCGCCTCGAGGGCTCCCACAGCCTCGAGAGATGGCACACCCGCCGCCTCATTCCAAGCGATCAATTCCCGGGCCGCCTCAGAGAATGCACGCAACGCAACTCCAGCAGCCACCGGCCAACAACGCGGGAGCTCGTCTGACCTGACACCGCCGAGAGGCGATGCGGCTGTGGCACCACAGGCTGCACAAACAGCACAAACTTCCACCTCTGCATCTCAGCCTGCGAAATTGTCTTCACAAGTCGATGGTTTGGATGGCGCCATGGCCGAAGCATCGTATGGCACGCGTTCGCGCAATCGAACCAGCACGCGACCCAACTACGCCGAAGACCAAGACATGGACTTTGAATTCACATCCGCCGCCACGACGGGGAAGAAGAAAGGCCTCGATGCGTCTGCTGCAACTACGCAGGGAACCTCCGAGACCAAGCGCGCCCCCGACGCCACGTCTTTTCAAGCAGTCAACAGCAACGCGACGAGTGCCAAAGATTCGAACGCGTCGACGCCCACTGCAGCAGGCACGACGAAAAAGCGAAAAGCTGCTGGAACTGCGGCCGCCGCGCTCTCGGGAAACGCTGCATCTGCCACGCCTCCTCCAGGAGCGGCGCGAAAGCCGGCCGTTGCGACAGGCTCATCGACTCTAGCACGCGAGACCAACATCATGTCATTCTCCAAGCATCGCAGTTGCCTCAACAAAAAGGGCGAGCTGGTTGCAGATGACGGGACGAAGCTGTCTGTCAACGGTAAGCTACTTTCCACTCTCCTGATCTGGCTACAGCCCTCGCGAATCGAGGTTGCAGCCTACCCCGCTCCACAATTCCGTTTGTTCCTGAGGCTGACTTTCCGCCAGATCACGTGTACCTTGTTTGTGAGCCGCCGGGAGATCCTTACTATCTTTGTCGCATTATGGAATTTCTCCATGTCGAAAGCGATAACAAGAACTCGCCTGTGGACTCGTTGCGTGTGAATTGGTATTACCGACCACGAGATGTTCAACGATTCAGCAGCGATACTCGTCTCGTCTATGGCACCATGCATTCCGACATGTGTCCGCTCACATCCCTGCGCGGAAAATGCACCATCAAGCATCGCTCCGAGATCGATGACCTGGACGCCTATCGAAAAGAACGCGACAGCTTCTACTTTGTGCAGGTTTTTGATCGCTTCATCCGGCGATCCTACGAATGTATTCCAGTCAAGCAGATCGTGAACGTGCCCGACAAGGTCAAGAAAGCGCTTGACGAGCGATGGAAGTTTGTTGTCGTCGAAATAGGTCGTGTCAAGGAACTGACAAGCGCGGCTAAGTCTTGCAAGCGCTGTGCACGATATTGTGCATCCACTGATTCCGTGGACTGCGCAATTTGCAAGAACTCCTACCACATGAACTGTGTGCAGCCCCCGCTTCCAAAGAAGCCTTCACGCGGTTTCGCCTGGGCTTGTGGTCCTTGTAGCCGCGCTTCGGAACGAGAACAGGAAGCACGCAACACTCCAAATGCTAGTGGTCATGTGACGGAAGCCGAAGAGGAAGATGCTGCGCCGGAGGAGGAGGCTCCAGGCTTCTCGAGCAATACGACTCGCGCACCAAGTCCAGACGTGGATGACATGATCATAGACGACCACCCTGCTACTCAGGCCGAGATCGCGCTCGCAAAGATGTGGCCCATGCGCTATCTTGGTATCCACGCTCGGGTAGAAGATGCACTGCAGTACGACGATCGGGCGATATACCCTCGAGCCAGCTCGCGCCTCGGTCCGCGACATCAGGCCAATGTGAACGTATGGCACGGACGTCCGGTCGAGCTTGTGAAACCAGCAGAAATTAAAAAGCGATACATGAAGGCCGGAGCCCAGAAGAAGGAAACGAAGCTGACGAAAGAGTCCTTGGCGGCAATCGAAGCGGATAAGGAAGAGAAAGCCAAGCGCCCAAAGTGGGTACAGGACGAACCTCCCGGGTACGTCGCTCGAGGCGAAGACTACGATCCGAAGGATCCCAAATGCACCGCGACGCCAATTTTCGTGATGCCTCCGCTCGACAAGCCTCCGAAACAAGCGGACATGAGCGAATCGGATCCGGTGAAACGAAATGAGAAATTTGTTGATGCTTACTTGCAGCGGGCAAAGCCTCTTGCCAGGGGCATCGGAGTGCCGCCTTTTGGTACGAATTTTCTGGACCGGGCAGTGAAGGTGCTCATCGACAACAAGTACAACACAGATGCTGCGCTGAAGGCGTTGCAAAAGACGGATCGCGTCAGGGATCTCCACGAGCCCGTGCTGAGCAAACAGGATCTGTTCAAATTCGAGGAAGGAGTTGCCAAATATGGTTCGGAACACCGGCTTATCCGTCTCCATATGAAGACGAATCTGCCGCATGCTGATATTGTACGGTTCTACTATCTCTGGAAGAAGACGCCGAAAGGCAAAGAGATCTGGGGCAACTATGGAGGACGCAAGAAGAAGAAGGCGGAACCTGCTGGAGACGCTGGCAGCAAGCTTCAAGCAGAGTTGGCTCATGATGTGGATGACTCTGCATTCGACAACGACAAGGCCACACGCAAGAATCGTGGCTTCCAGTGCAAGTACTGCAGCACAACCCATTCGCGGCAATGGAGACGCGCGCCTGGTGTGTCTCCCGGACAAACGGTCACAGTGGAGAAAGTTGAGAAAGGGCAGAAGACCGAGAAGAAGGAACGCTACGTGCTTGCTCTCTGCCTTCGATGTGCGAATCTGTGGCGAAAGTACGCGATCAAGTGGGAGGAGATTGACGAAGTCTCGAAAAAGATTGCGCAGAGCGGTGGACGGGCATTCAAGAAGAAAATTGACGAGGAGCTGCTGCGTGAGCTGATCGCTGCCAACGAAGCTCCGCCGGATCCGGATGTCGCCAACCCGTCGTCTTTCGAGAGCGGCGAGCCTCCTAAGAAGAAATCAAAGACAGGCAAAGCAGCAGCAGTCCCATTGACAGAGCATGTGGAGAAGCCTGCTCCATCACCACCCCCACCGAAGGAACCAACACCGCCGCCGCCACCCATCATTCCTGCTCAGCCGACCTGGAAAGTGCTTCCTTGCGCGGTCTGCAAAGGTTTTGAAGACACCATTGCTTGTGCTCATTGCAAGCTGACTGTGCACCGGCGCTGTTTCGGAGTCGGCGAGCGCGATGGGATCAGACCGAACGGTGAGGTGAATTGGATCTGTGAGCAGTGTCAGAACGATCGCAACCCGCTCGTGTCAACAGATTATTGTTGCTGTTTGTGCTTGACAGAAGAAACAATGGTGGATCTGGTCGAGCCGCCCAGGGTTTCGCACAAGAAAAAGACGGACCGGGAGCGAGAAAAAGAACGGCTGGAGAAGGAACTCGCCGATGGCATGCGCAACGAGTACCGCAACAGACAACTTGCAGCCCATCGCCCACCAATACCTCGCGAGCCGCTGAAGCGCACCACTGGCAATAATTGGGTGCACGTCTCGTGTTCTCTTTGGGCGAACGAGATTCGGTACAGCAACGCAGAGAAGCTGGAAATCGCCGAGGGCTTCCAACTGATCCCGCAAGCACGCTTCGAAGCCATTTGCAAACTGTGCAAGAATCGGGACATTGCCAACAAATTTCGCGACAACGCAGGTGCCTGCATCAATTGCAGCCAATGCCAAGCCGCGTTCCATGCATCTTGTGCGTTCGAGGCTCACTATACGTTCGGCTTCGATGTTCAACCCGTCAAGGGCTCGCGCAAGGATCAGGTCACGACTGTGACATTGGGCAACGAAACTGGATCCGTGACTCCTGTCGTGCTCTGCAAAGAGCACACTTTCAAAGGCGTCCTTCACCCAATCGATGAGTACTACGAAGACCTTGGCAAGACTGCTCTGCAAATATATGCCGAGGCGTATAAGCAGGCCGATCTCACCTTGACTGGCACATCGCGCAAAGCTGCTGAGGCGCAACTTACTAAGGATAAGAAGGGCCAACAAGCAGCACTCTCCCAAGGCACGAATCGTAGAGAGTCCAGCGCGCATAGCATAGCAGCTGCTGTTCGTCGAGGCGCGAGGTCTTCTATCGCCGCTGACACGAAGCCCGAACCTACAGACGGTGTAGTGGATATGAGCATGTTACCGGAAGGGGAACAGCGACGATGTGTCAAATGCGATGTCGATGTGACACCGAAATGGCATCCAGTCATAAAAGGAGCTGGAGAAGAGGCGATCAAGACAACAGAACACGACAGGGCTTCCGAGCAGCCAAAAATCCCTGAAAAGCTCAACATTCGCTTCATGGCGCCGGGCGCAAATGGGCGGGCATGGGAGGGCATGCCAGAACGCTTCAACGGCGGATTAGGTGCCGATCGTGAACATGCGGAAAGTGAAGGGACGGCGCCCGCTGTGCAAGATCCTAACGCACCACCCACAATCACCCACGTCGGGGAAGCTCGATCTGCTATTGGCGAACCCATCAGAGTCGATCACAATGATCCGGCGACTCATGCTCATGGTCTGCCGCAGGGTCATGTTCCGCCTGCCGCTCGTCTTTCCCCATTGCCAGAGGAACGCCAGAAGCCCGAGGAACAGGTTCCAACAGAATTTCTGTGCCACAAATGTTTTCTCAAGAGCAAGCTGGAGACCTCTCCGCCGCCTGAAGATGGGGACAAACGGGCGTCCTCGCTTCCAAGAGGAAGCAAGCGTCCGACACCGGCGCCGATCCCATCCATCGAGGAGCAGTTCCGTGCCATCGACAACCCGCCTCAGCCAACTCCAATACCACCGGCTGCACCTCCACCACTCAATGGGTTGCCGGGCCACGGGCCTCCAGGACAATACGGGCCTCATCATCATGGTGGACCGCCTCATCACGTCTACCCACAGCAGTTCCATCAGCCAAATGGCTATCATCAGCCACCTCCCGCACCTCCAATGGGATTCCATGACCGGCAAAACAGCTACGGTAATTATGGTTACCATCCGCCCCGGCCAGCCCCAATCCCGCCAGCTCCTCACTACGGACCCTCGTTCGCGCAAAGTCAGCCTCCGCGCCCTCCACCATTGAACGGTTTTGGTCCGCCGGGACAAGCTCCGAATGGCGGCATGCGATCGCCTCATCCCGGTCAGCCATCTCCTGGGTACCCTCCGCCTTCTCAGCATCACCAGATGCCGGGAATGTCTCGTGATGGGCCATACCCAGGACAACTCCCTTCGCTGGGGCCTCCGGTGCATTCAAGCGCCCATGCTTTGTTCGGGAGACCTGGCTCGCAGCCACAGAACGTGCCTCAGCCGCAGCACCCTTCGCCAGCCCAGCCTCAAAACCCCATGAATTCACCTGCACCACCTCAACCGCAGATGCAGCAACAGGTGCAGCAGGGGCCGCCTACACCTTCCATACAGAAAGCACAACAGTCCACCGAACAGCAGAGCCAAAATCAGCAGCAGGCCACCACAAGTCCGCGACTGGAAGGCGGAGAGGCGGCAAGGCCTACAACACCCCGGGGTGGGCAAGTCAATGGAACGACTGGAGCGAGTGCGAGTCCCAATTTAGCGAATCTCTTGCATTGATATGATGTCTGAACAGGTTGAGGTGTGTGTTAGTTTATTAGAGGCTATGTGGACCTCGGTATTTGTGGGAGGACGGATCTGAGCAGTGTGTAGGCTCTTGTTTTGATACCCCATGTAGCAATTTTGACGGTCGCTCAAGACAGAGTGACCAATTTAATAGAATATTCTGGACTCATAAAGAGGTTCTAGTCACGTCTAGTGCTGGTGTTAATGGTGGTGATTGTGCTGGTAGTGGAAGTGGAAGTCCAAGTCCAAGCTACATGTAGCTTTCGGAGGTTGTCCATGCCTGAGGCTCTTGCCAAAGGGTCACAACTCGATGAAGAAACCTTTTGTTCTGACACAACCGCTTCATCAGGACTTCTGCCGCCGACGATGGGGAAGGTAAGTGGATGCATTCCCAGTTCATACGCCGTCCAGCACGACGGGCACGAGTGCAGCATTGCTGCAGAGCAATGGCGGAGCGCTCTCTGTAGCATCTGCAAAGATGCCTCGCAACGCTGCCGTCCTTGCATCAGCTCTCAGCTCTGTCGCGCGCGTGCTCGACAGCAGCGCGTGCACCGTGTGCAGTCGCTTCCACTGACGGACGCTACTTGCTAACACGGATGGTATCTAGGCCTATTCGCCGGAGCAGCGCGAGCAAGTGCGCCAGCTTCTCGAGTCCGGTCGCGACGAGGAGTCGATCGAGAAAGAGACTGGCGTCAGCGACCGCACCATTCGGCGATGGAAGCTGGAGCTCGAGCGGACGGGCAGAATAGGCAAACCCCCGGAGTCGCGCACCGGGAGACATCGAGTACTGTCGGCCGAGATTGAGCAGGCTCTCGTCGACCATGTGAAACAGAATCCCGAGCTCTCGGTGGATGATATGCTATGGTGGCTGTATGATAAGCACAAGATTGTGGTGGGGACGAGGACCATCCGTCGCGTCTTCGAGCGCAAGGGCGACAAGGTGAAGATCAAAGGCAGCAAGAAGAAGGGTGATGCGAATGACGACGACGAGGAAGACGACGGAGATGGTGAGGGCCCGACGACTTCCAACAACAACGCGAATACCATGTCGCCCATGCACCCCAACGGACATTACCAAAGCCCGTACGCGCCCATGGTGCCGCAGAACGCAGAGCAGCAGCTTGCCCAGGCTTTGCAACAGCAAACTCAACAGCAGACGCCGGTCCAGCGGCAATCTTCGTTCAGCGCACCCATGGCCGGCAACAATAACGACGACGTAGAGGATGATGAAGAAACACTGCAGCTCCAACTCCAGCAGATCGAGCTTCAGAAGCGCGAGCTCGAGGTGAAGCTGAAGCTGCGACGTATACAAAGTGGTAAGAACACTCCTGCATCCGCTGCTCGCAAAGGCAGCACGCCGAACTCTGGCACGAGTTCGTTGTACAATCCGAATCTCGTGGTGCCCACACCTCCGAAGCGCGATTCACGAAGCAAGAAGAAGATTGAAGAGTCGAAGCGTCGCACTGCGGAGCGGCAAGAGCGCATGCTTCGGGACTTGGAGCGTCGATCGCGTCGGCGCGATCATCTCACGGCGGAATGGGTATCATCGAAGGACATTTGGCCTCTCCGGGCTCAAGGTCTTCTCGCCGATCTCATGCACCAATACGGCTGCTACGCCTTTGCGCAGAATCAAGTCGATGTCTTCGAGTCCATGTATCGGGAGCTCTACAAGCTGGTCGACCTCAGCAAAGGAGACTGGTTGCCTCAGATCCATGACGATATGCTGCGGGAAAGGATGAAGCGCAAGATGGGACAATTGCGGACCAAGATGCAGAAGACGGGTGAAATCATATCCCGCGCAGATGGCTACGGAGGTTTCACGAAGAGCGACAGCTACACCGGCGAGCAAGCTGGCGCTGCCGAGGGTGATGAATCGGAGTTCCTTGGAGATGCCACCGATTTTGGCCAGCAAGCGCAATCGGAGCAAAAATACGTTGACGGGTATCAGGCGGCCGATCAGAACAACGGGTTTGGTGCACACCAACAGACGGTTCAGCAAAGTTTCGACCCCCAACAGGTGCAGCAGCAGGGAGGCGCGGTACCGGAGGCACAGATGCAGGACCAGATTCAGTATGAGCCGGTGCAAGATCATGGAATGCAGCACATTTCATACACTCACAACATGATGGGCAACCAGGGTCCACAGTATCCCGGCATGCACATGGAGGGAATGATGCCTTACGGCAACATCAATGGCGGTATGGGGATGTAGAGTGGCTGAGCGTTGCCGCAGGAGGCTGCTGCTCCGGAAAACTGGGACGTACAAAAGCCAGCGGAGTTGCTACGACTTTTGGTCAATTTCTGAAATGCGAGCGGGCGCTATGGGAGGGCGATGGAGTTGAGTTGAGGTTACGGACTCGGCGTTTTTATGACCGCGCACTGCTTGCGAATGATACCACTGTAGCTTATGGGGAGGGAGGGAGACGTCTGGAGTCAAAAGCATTATTTCGCGAGCAGAAATCAGAATGGAGCGCTGTTGTCTCACGTCGTTTGCACCGTTCGTACATTCTGACTTCACCCCGCTATTTGACCTCAGCCTCAGTCCATGTCTCAGATGGCGCCTAGTAGTGACAAACAAGCATCTCTTCACGGTCTGACCAACACGCCGCTCGCTGCGACTGGCAAAGTTGATCGGCAGCCGTGGTGGCCGCAGTGCTTCTCTGGCTTGTTCGTGCATCGAGCTGTGCTTGACGTGCGACGCGTGGCCTCGGTGCAGCGTGCCGCCATCCCACTCAGCCCCTCCACCACCACCAAACGACAGTCTAAGCCCAAGCCACACCGATCTAGAACACCGCACACCAACAAGTGAGGGAGAGAGTTTGGCGCGACCTCACTATTTGTGCTGTTGCACGCCGCGTCTGATCAGCATGATCGCAACATCGTCGCCAACATGGAGTCCCCGTCCGCAACGGAAACGAAGCACGACCCGCTCGCTCTACCCTCGCCAGAGAAGCTGAGAGAGATTGAGCGGCAGCAGAATGAAAGGGCTGCAGAGATCCGCGCCAGACGCAGGCGTACGACAGTCGACGAGAGAACCAATGCTGCCGAGATCATCCAGCGGAATTTTCGGGGCCACCAGGCCCGCAGAGCCATGAAAGGATATGCCCTGGACCCCAGCACCCGATGGCTTGAGGTATGAAGATCTCGTGTCGCATTGAGCAGAAGCGCGTGCAGTCATCTTTTGCTGCTCACGCTCTGCATCCGCAACAAGTCAGTCGCAATCGCACGACGCGCTGACCTTATTGAATCGGTAGGCGCTCAAAGATGGTATGCCATCATCCTCGTTATGGTCGCGAACTGCCCGTGTCGAGGAAGCTAATCCCATAACAGCCGAATACAGCAGGCTTACGAGACCAGTCTCGAATGTGCAACGCTTTAATGAATCGCCCACAGCGGCAGATCGGGTGAAGAAGAGGTGGGCGCAGGCGAGTGCCGCTGCGAGGCATGCGGGAAGCGATAATACCAGTGATGAGGACGATGATGATCATGCGAGTCAGGCAGAGCTGAGAGACAAAAGGCGAAAACAGAAGCAGGAGCGGGAAAAGTATGCCAAAGTCATGGGTTTGGAGTATTTTCTGGAAATGGTATGTGAGGATAGGATATGGCCGGTGAATAGATGTGACTGATCATTCGACTACAGGTCGATCAGAAACATCGATACGGGAGTAATTTGCGCAGGTATCACAAAGAGTGGATGACACGCGACACAAAGGAAAACTTCTTCTACTGGCTGGACAATGGCGAAGGCAAATCCGTCGACCTCCCAGATCGGCCACGAGAGCGGCTGGACCGAGAACAAGTCAGGTACTTGAGCCGTGAAGAACGGAAAAGGTATCTTGTCAACATCGACAAACAAGGTCGCTTCGTGTGGAATAAAGACGGGACACCCATCACCACCTCTCTTGATTTTAAAGACAGCATCGACGGGATTGTGCATTTGAGTGATGACACGCCGACCTGGCGAGAAGTAACGACAGGCGTGAAACCAGAACCCAGACGATATGATTCTTCGGACGATTCCTCCTCAATAGCATCGAACATCAGCACCGGGTCTCACGAGGATTCTTCAAAATATGCGAACGAAGAGTTCCATGATGCCAAAGGTCTGAATAAACTAAATCACATCAGCGTCGACACTCTGATGAATCATCTTCTACGAAAGACCACGAAGAAGAATACGTGGATCTTTGTCGCGGACACTTCATTCCGATTATACGTGGGCATCAAGCAATCTGGCGCATTTCAGCACTCTTCATTTCTCAAAGGCGCTCGTGTCGCAGCCGCAGGACTCATCAAGATCAAACGAGGTCAGATCCGAAAACTCTCGCCACTTTCCGGCCACTATGCTCCTCCTGTTCGTAACTTCCGGGAGTTTCTGAAGAATCTCAAAGAAGAAGGCGCGGACCTCTCTCATCTCAACGTTTCGCGCAGTTATGCTGTCATTTTGGGCCTTGAAGGCTATTTGACAGTGAAGCAACGAGCTAAACATGTCAAACAGGGCGCGAAAGATATGATTGATCCCGAGGAGAAGAAACGGCGATTGGAAGCGGAGAAGGATAAGAGTCAATCTGCGCAGAGAGAAAGAGAAGTGCTAGCGATGGAGCAAAGTCAACAGAGGAGTCGGAGTATGTCACAGAGATTTATCAAGAAGATGGGTTTAGCGAAGTGGGGTGAACGCGAAGGCATGGGAACTCTGGCTGAGACCGAGTCGGCGAAGGGTGAGACGACCTCTCCAGCGCGGAACGGTGATCCGATGGGAGGTGCCAATTCTCTTTCTGCTGCGAGTGAGTCAGCTCTAGGGAGCGGGGGTCTAGTCCCTGCGGCCGTGGGAAAGAGTGCTACAATTGCGAGTGGGACTCCGGCCGCGGATGCGAGGAAGAGAGATCGGATGAAGGAGAAGCTGCTGGGAAGTTAGAAGCTTTCTTCCACTTCTTGGTGTTGCTTTTCGTGTTGATGATGGAACGGACAAGGTGAAGTGGTGTTTGAGATTCCCCCATTTGAGCTTCGATATGAAATTTTATGAATGAAGTGGTGCTTGAAAACGCCTAGCTGCAAACGTGCTTCACTGTCTGTGTCTCGACTGGTACGCACCATTGAACATCTAAAATGTTGTAGCGGCATGGGGACTTCGAAAACAGTGCTCGATGGGCGTGTCACAACTTCAAGAAACTTCGAACATGTTCTGATGACCAAACTGCTGGCACTATTGTACTTCGAAGCTGGAACTTGCCCATCCTCATCGTCGTCGCCGGCTGTCCCACGACTTTCTTTCCACGTAACCCTAAAGTCTTGGCGTTTAGGTAGGGTTATTGGAGTGAGTGGTTGGCTAGCCTTTTCATGGAAGTTTTAATAGTTTACAATCGGGCAAGATGAAATTTCGGATCTTTCGAGTAGAGAACTGTAGTGACATTGGCGATGAGGTTAAATTTACGCGGGGGAAATATGATAAACCAACAACAAAGCTCGTTTCCCTCATCTCAATCGAAAAATCACCTCGTCTGCCCTGTAATCACTTTCCAATGCTTCACCCGCCATGAGTCCGTGGATGTACGCCACACCAATGACTTCATAGTCTCCAGGGAACTTTTCCAATGGTCTCAAAATGACGGGGAACGTTCCTCCGTAGAGAATCGCCACCACGTCACCTGTACGGATATTCTTGGGTCCGAGTCCTATGTGGCCAGTCTCTGTTGAGAAGAAATTCCGATGATAGCAGGCGTTGATCATGGAGCGGTAGTATTGTACTGCGATAGGGTCGGCGTCGGCATCCCAGGGGAATTTGCGGTTTCTTGTGAGGTAGGAGAGGAAGTGTTGGAGGCCGATGATACTTTTTTGGGGGTCGGAGGCGGCTCTAGTGCCGTCGAGATGAACGCCGGCGTGGAAGGTGGTTGCGGCGGCTATGTCGGTGTCGATGTCGGCAGTTGTAGGACTGGATTTTGTAGAGAGACATGACTCGTGCGCGATGGACAGGCTGGATGATATGAATGTGATGAAGTCGTAGAGGCTGCTTTCTTGGCGGAGGGAGGGAACGACGTGAGAGACTGAGCCAGAGAGAAGAAGTCCGCTTACAATGAGGACGCCGTTTGCTTCGCCGGTGTTGTGTAGTCGAAGTGATCTTCCGCCATCAGCGGATGTTCCGAGTGGACTCAGTGGATTGGGGTCGTGTGCTTTGTTGATGGGTTTGTTGAAGCGCGGGACCCAAGATGGGAGTTCGTCAATGTGTCCGGACCTGTATCCAGCCAGCCCGAGGCCGGCTAGACTTTGGTCAGACGTGATGGCAGCCAGAGCAGCACGTTCGTATACCTCGGGGTGCGAGACGGAATAATCCGGCGTCAACATCGACGGCACGGTTCCCGATAACCTTTCGTGTATGCCCAGCGTGCCGAAGACATAGTCGCGAGCGTCCGTAGCGTTGAAGAAACGCATGGATTCCAAGATGTGAATTGACTTGACTCTGATCTTTGGGTCCAAAGAATATATTCGGTCTGCCCCAGCCCATCTCAGCATGAATTCCAGTCTGGCAAAATTGACATATGGAGAGGTCGGGAACCACCTCTCAGTGCGAAAGTTCAGTGAGAACCAGGCGATTGCACGTAGGATGTCGATGAAAAGGATTCGAGCTTCCCCATATATACAAACATTTTGCGGCGCCAGTGCGACTTCTTGCACAACCCAGAGGCGCGAGAACCATTCGCACGAGAACAAATCTAGCAGTGCTTGACGGTCGAGGGAGAGTTCACTTCCGGTCGAAGTATGCTTCCAGTTATTATGAGGGTCGAAGAGCATTTCCGATAGGTTCCGGTATTGGTCAGTACTCCTGGCCAGATCCGTCACAATCGCATCTACATTCGCCACCAGCGAAGCCGCTCCGTGCTTCTCAACGCTGAGAAATATCAGGTTGCATCTTGACATCGAATAAATACGACTCATCAATGCCACCTGCTGATTACGCTCCGCGCTGTCCTTTTGATTGATACATATTGCATCAATCCACAGAGTCCTCGGTCTGTCTGGTAGACGTGCACGGAACAAAACTTTCTGAGCGCTAACGGGAATGTCCAGGATCGTGTCATCGATATAGACTTGGCCAGTCAAGCTTGCGTTGCCCCAGACATAAGAAGTTGTCTCATAGTCCGGCGGATACTCGCCTGCCAGAGGAACCGGTTGGAGAGCGCATCGAAGAGATTGTCTGCCGCTTCCAGGCTCGAGAATGAGTACCCGAATTTCGTGCGCTGGCGCAGTGAGCGGCTGATAATGGTACGCGTGGGCGGGTTTCAAGACCTTGTCCAGCAACCGCCGTGCCATGAGGGACCGATGCACGCGGGATGTGTCCTTACAAGTGCCTCGTGCGGCTGCGACGGGGGAGATGGTCGCATCGTGGGTTCTATATGCACTGTCACCTGCGATGGTGCCCCTACGTCTGCTCACAGGTCGACAGCTCCGACGCCACATTCCTGTAGCTACTTCCTAGTCGAGGACTGGCTTCGGAGAGCACAGATCCGGTTAGCTTGCAGCTGGTGATAGAGAATACCAAGAAAGCCTGAGGTGTGATTGAGGCTGGAGTCTGTCGAGCGTCAGATTCTCTACAATGTTTGCAGAAATGTGGTTCCTTCGACGACTAAGATACGCAATTAGCTGACTTGCCCGCAGCGAGCCTTCATCACAGGTCTTGAGCACATGCAACGATACTGATCAGGTGCTGTGCCACATTTACCAGCTTCGAGGGATAGGTGGCGGGTTTGCATCCGTCCACGAGACTGCCAGCAACGCCGGGATTTATGCGCATAGCTGAACGGCTCGCAAACGCCTGTTCTGGGTGCTGATAATTGCAAGCAAAGACATCATGGTCCGTAGAGTGATTTTGGAAGTTGGGTCTAGTCGGTTCTCGGCAGAACCAAGCAAGCCATGGTGGTGGCAGCCGTGTTGCAAACGGCCCCGGCGACTATATAGGAGGCAAGAGGTCTCCAGCAACGAACTCTGGCCTAGCGTGCAACTGCTTGTGCAGCTTATCGCAGTGAAGCTCCAGATACCAAGACTGGGATTAGCTCTCATGGGTCCTGCAATGTGCACCGAGCGGAGAAAATCTTCACATGTGCATGATACCTTAGACCCGTGTGCGTCGGTCTCTGGAGTCTGCAGGTACGTGATAAGCAGCTCGGTTATTTTCAAGCAGTGACGGCTGTCGCATCGAGGCATGCTGACTCTAGCCCGATTCGTATGTTTGCGCGCTGCCATTTGAGTTGCTGTCTATGAGGCCAACAGAGGGACGAGGACTAGTCAGGAAAGCATGCCTCCAACTTCGGGCAGATGGCATGCCCTGAGGTGCTCGTCGGCATGGAGTAAGTGATGGTTTGCGGTGGTCTGGGTCTTCTATTGGACTGGAGAAAACTCTGTTTGCAGTCATTGGTGCGCACGAGGATGGCAGTCCAGACTTCAGTCAGGCCCTCCATGCCTTGAACGGCAGCGGGTCATGCAACACGGCCCTGACTCCGCTTGACACAATGTTGTCTCGGACTCGGCTCCAGCAGAGTCGGCGATGGATGGTATTGTCAGTCCGGCTGTTTGTAGCGTTCCTGCATTTTGACGAGACTGGTCACTTCTGAAGAGCAGCTCCACGCCGACCAGGCCGAGGCAGCTCCATCACGCATCTCCCCAGTCGAATATCGGATGGCGGGATGCAGAGCTGCTGCGTGGACGATCTGCTTGGAGGTCGCGATGTGCAGCGCGTGGTTCGATCGGTTGCGCGCGTCGCACCGCAGGGCGGAGATGATGTAAGACGCCGTGCGACGCCCAAGACGTCCAATGGTCCGACTGTTGCGCGTCGCGATGAGTACAGTGATGAAGTTGAGTGGGCGAAACTTGGACGCAGCGTGGGAAGCGGAGCATTTGACGACATGGCACAGCGATTGCGACATGGGTTGTTTCAGGCTTGCTCGGCTGCCCTTTCCGCCCGCACGCCTGCACGTGGTCGGCTGGAGCCCTTCTCGCCGCAAGTGCAAACCTTCTCCCACTTCACGGCGTGTAGAGGATCGTCGCCCAACTTGACCACGGCCATGGCACGTCGTGTTCACGCTGCAGTATACGACTTCCAACTCTTGCTCCGCCGCCGGCCAACTTGTGGCTCGTGATGTGTGGCTCGCGGCAGGCGACACAGCGTCGTGCAGCAATCGACGATGCGCCTGACATCGCCAACCGCACTGATGGATCTCATCTCGACTCTCGTCAAGGAATTGTGGGCCAAGCCACAATACACGCGCACCTGGCCGCTTTGGTCGGGCACTGGTTTGACTGCACATGGCCCTTCCTCATCACATCTGGCCCCGTCGACGTGGACCAGCGGCCTGGGGACTGAGGCCCACTGCTCTGCTCCAGACTCGCTGGCGGGTGCCGTCTGCTCCTCATATTCATCGCAGGTAGGTGGGCGCGTAGGTACACGGATAGACTGACGGACAGACGCACAGCCAGGCGAGCGCAACAGGAAGCACACCCGCTGCCTCGCTCGACGCGTCCGCTGATCACGGCGTGTGGCGTCAATCGAGTCCTGGAAACCTGGCACACGCTGCGAGCGACCCGACGGAGTGTTTCCACTGGCCACACGCGAGGCGCGAGCTCCCATCCCTGCACTGCAGCCGTTCAATGTCGACGACCTGTCCCATCTGACATCATTCGATATCATCTTGACGGCCGTGGCAGCGCGTCTGTACCTCCGTCAAGCACACCTCATGCTCTCTCCCTGTCCCTCGCTGCACAGGCGAGCTGCATAGCTATAACTACCCTCCAACACCTCTCAGCCACACTCCCACATCCCCTCCCATTTTGCTCCCTTGCTACACACCCGTTGCCTTTGCATGTCAAGCAACTCTAAACAGTACGCGTACTACTCCTTCCCACCTACTCCTAATCGCACCTCTACATCTAGTCGACGACGTTACGAATCACGAAGTATTTCCGCATCCACCACCAAGTCTTCTTACGAAATGGCCCCATCTCCCGCCGCAGGAAAGCAGCAGTCCGGCTCCCTTCCCAAGACTCCCACAAAGCTTCAGAGAAAGCCTGGCCAGACTCCGCAGCGACAAGGCCAATCATCTGCAAGCAAAGCCCCATCCACTCCAAAAGCCGCTCAGTCGGCGAGACCAGAGACAGAGGAATCTGAATCAACAGGAGCCGGCCAGAAAGCCGACCAGGCCAAGGATCAGGCCGAAAACACAGCAGGCGATCTCAAAGGCCAGGCCGGCAAGGCCCAATCAGCGGCGCAGAGCTCTGCGACTGATGATGACGATGACGAGCCATTGAGCAAGGTCTCTCAAGCCGGCCAGCAATCCAAGGAAAGTTTGGAGCAACAGACTCCAGAGCCCATCCAAGACGATGACGATGACGACGAGGAAGAGGACGCAGTTTCTGGCGCCCAGCAACAGGGCAAAGACTTCCCTTCGCAGGCAGAAGATGAAGCTGAGTCCACTGCGGACGACGCCACCGAGAAAGCCGGCGACACCATTCAGTCAGCCGACGATGAAGAAGAGGACTCCCAGCAAGACCAGAAGCAGCAGCAAGGCAAGAAAGGCAGCGGACTCTTGAGTGGCGCCCAAGGCCTTGCCGGCAAGGCAGGAAACCTTGCGAACAAGGCTTCCAAGGACCCCAAATCTGCAGCACAAGATGCCCCACAAGACGCCAAGAAGGGCGTTGAGGACACTGCAAAGGGGGCCCAGGACGACGCCCTGGACGCCCAGGATACCGCAGAGGGCGGTCTCGAGGAAGGCCAGAAGGTCGCTGGCGAAACCACGGACGACGCCGAGGACGCTGCAAGTGGCGTGCAGGACACTGCTAAGCAGGCCACCGATAAGGCTGGCGAAGCAGCAGAAGATGCGACCGAGAAGGCCGAGGACGCTGCCGAAGATGTCAAAGACACCGCGAAAGGCGCCACAGATCAGGCCAAGGATACTGCAGAAGATGCCGCAGGCCAGGCCAAAGACACAGCGGAAGGTGCCAAAGATACTGCCGAAGATGCGGCCGAGGACGCTCAAGACACTGTTGAGGGCGCCAAGTCCGAAATTCCAGTTCCCGAAGGCCTTCCAGTGGACCTCAATGTGCTCAAGGGTCTCGAAGTACAAGAGGACGGCACAGTTCTTGACAAGCAGGGCAACCCCATCGGTCGCCTTGCGGAAGGCGATGCGGAAGATCTTTCTGGCTACCCCATCGGCGACGACGGAGAAATCCTCGACGATGATGGGGACCTAGTCGGTCGTGTGGAGCTGATGCCAGAAGAGATCAAACGCCAACTCCAAGAGTCCCGCGAAAACGGCGAAGAGCTGCCTGAGGATGCGCAGACCTATCTCGGCCAGCTCGAAGATCAGGCTGAAGATGTCCAAGACGAGGTTGAGGACAACCTCCCATCGTTGTCCATTCTGGAAGGCCTCACCTGCCAGATCGACGGGTTGATCTACGACAGCGAGGGCAACACTGTCGGCCGAGTCACCGAAGGCGACCCAGAAAAGCTACAGAACGCTGTCCTCAACGATCAGGGCGAGTTCGTCGACCAGGATGGAAACGTCGTTGGCAATGCAGAAATTCACGAAGACGCAGAAGAGCTTGTCGAGCAAGGCATCTATGAGCCAGCTCAGCAGGCTGTGGACGAAGCTCAAGGCGAGGCCGAAGACCGCGTCGATGGCGCCCAGGAAGAGGCTGATGGTGCTGCCGATGACGTTGCTGGCAAAGCTGAGGACGGCGTTCCAACTGAGATCGAGGATCAGCTACCTGGCATCGAGGCCCTGCAGGGCAAGGAGCTCAACGAAGCTGGCGAGATCGTTGACGAAGAAGGAAACGTCCTTGGCAATATTGCCGATGACTCCGAAGATCTCAAGAAGAAGATTGAAGAGGGAGAAATCGACCCCGAGAACCTCAAGATCGACGAAGAGGGCAACCTCGTCGATTCAGAGGGCAACGTTCTGGGCAAGACCGAGCTTGCTGAAGGCGCTGCCGAGAGACTTCAACAGGCCAACAAGCTTCAAGACCTTCGCATCCTCAACGGCAAGCGTCTAAACAAGAAGGGCAAGATTCTTGACGACGAAGGCGAGGAGATTGGTGAGCTTACCGATGGCGACCTTGCTCAAGCCGCTGGAGGCCGCGCCAACGACAAGGGTGAAGTACTCAACAAGAAGGGTGAGGTCGTTGGGCATGTCAAAGTCGTCCCCGGCGACGCCGCTGAGCAGGCCACCAGAGAACTGCTTGAAGAGCTCGGCGAGCTTGACGACCAAGAGGAGCAAGGTGAAGAGGAAGCTGCAGAGGGCGAGGACGAGCAAGACGAAGAGCAGGAATCCCAATACGAAGAGCCCGAGCTGGATATCCTTGACGGCTTAAAGGTCAACAAGAAGGGACAAGTCCTCAACGAGGATGGCGAGCCAATTGGTGAGCTCACTGCCGGCGACCTCTCCAAGTGTGCTGGCAAGAAGATCAATGGCACTGGTGAGGTGGTGGACAAAGACGGCAATGTCATTGGCCACGTTCGCACACTGCCTCAAAAGGTAGAGGAGCCCGAAACCCCTGCAGTGTCCATCTTGGAAGGTCTCAAGGTGAACAAGAAAGGCCAAGTACTCAACGAGGATGGCGAGCAGATTGGCGAGCTTACTTCTGGCGAGGTGAACAAGTGCGCCGGCAAGAAGATCGATGCCAAGGGTCAGGTCCTGGACGAGCAGGGAGAGGTCATTGGCACGGTACGCACTCTTCCGAGCGAGAATGAGGAAGAGCAAGAGCAGGAGCAAGAGCCAGAACAAGAGGGAGAGGAGGAGGAGGGTGAGGACGCCACACAACTCCCACCCCTCTCCGCGCTCGAAGGCTTGGCTGTCAACAAAGCTGGCAAGATCATCGACGACAACGGCGCTGTGATTGGTGAGCTCACTGAAGGAGATGCCAAGAAGCTGTCGAAATCCGGTATCACCGCCGATGCGGAAGGTCAATTCTGGGACAACAAGGGCCATGTCATCGGTCGCGCCAAAACACTCCCACAAGAAGACGCAGAAGAGGAAGCACCTTTCGCTGGTCTCGAAGGACTACGCGTCGTTGAGGAAGGATGGGTGCAAGACAGCGAGGGCAACACTGTCGGATACGTTACCGAGGGTGATTCGGCCAAGCTTGTCGGCCGCGCTGTCGATGAGGATGGTGACATCCTTGACAAGAAGGGTTCTGTCGTCGGACATGCTGAGCGCTACGTGCCCGAAGAGCAAGAGGAACAAGAGGAAGAGAAGCCAGATCTCTCCTTCCTCGAAGGCAAGACTGTCACCAAGCAAGGCTTGGTAATCGGCGACGAAGGCATTCCCGTTGCGCGCCTGATCGAGGGCAATGCCAAGGAGCTCACTGGACGCCAACTCGACAAGGAAGGCCAGTTCTGGAATGACAAAGGATCCGTCATCGGCAAGGTGGAACTCATACCTGAGAATGAGCGCGAAGCCAAGCCCGAAGGACCTTTCGCTGGCTACGACGACTTGCGAGTCATCGAAGGCGGGAAGGTTGCCGATGAGGACGGAAACGTCGTGGGAGAGATTGTCGAAGGTAGTCCCAAGCGTCTCGTTGGCTTGTCTGTCGATGAAGATGGAGACATTCTCGACAAGTACGGCAATGTCAAGGGTCATGCTGAGCCAACGCCTGACGAGGAACCAATCGACTACTCCGTGCTCGATGGCTTGACCTTGAACAAGGCTGGCTATGTCGTTGACGACAGTGGCATGCCCATTGGCAAGATCGTGGAGGGCTCTCCTTCGGATCTTGCTGGCAAGAAATGTGACGAGAACGGCTACATTTACAACGACACTGGAAAAGTCGTTGGTCGTTGCGAGCCTCTACCTGAGGATGAACGTCAAAAGAAGGCCGAGGGCGCGTTCGCCGGACTGGAAGGCTTGCACGTTGTCGACGGCGGCTATGTTCAGGATGGTGACGAGAACACCGTGGGCCAGATCACTGAAGGTGATGTTAAGAAGCTTGTGGGCATGAAGGTCGACGAAGATGGGGACATCATCGACAAGTTTGGCAACGTCAAGGGCCACGCTGAACGAGTGGAGGAAGAAGAGAAAGTCATAGACTACTCCATTCTCGACGGTCTCACCTTGAACAAGCAAGGTCTCGTTGTGGATCAGAACGGAACACCTTTCGGTCGCCTCGTAGAGGGACAAGCTTCCGAGCTTGCCGGTCGTCAATGCGACGAACAGGGCTACATCTACAACGACCGCGGCAAGCCAGCTGGCCGCGCTGAGCCTATCCCAGAAGAAGAGCGTGTCGCTCGTCCTGAAGGGCCATTTGCCGGTTTGGAAGGTCTTCACGTTGTCAAGGATGGCAACGTAGAGGACGAAAACGGCAATGTGGTTGGCTACATTACCGAGGGCAACGCCAAGAAGTTGGTGGGTCTCAAGGTCGATGAGGACGGCGACATTATCGACAAGTTCGGAAACACCAAGGGCCACGCTGAACCAGTGGAGGAAGAAGAAGAGCAGCCGGTCGACAACTCTGCGCTTGAGGGTAAGTATCTCAACAAGCAAGGCTATGTTGTTGATGACAAGGGCATTCCTTTCGGCCGCCTCGTTGAGGGTAACGTCTCTGAGCTGGCTGGCCGCAAGTGCGACGAGAATGGATACATCTACGGCGACACTGGCAAGGTAGTGGGCCGATGTGAGGTCCTCCCTGAGAACGAGAGAGTCGCTCGTCCGGAAGGTCCATTTGCTGGTCTTGATGGCCTCCGCGTAGTCAAGGATGGATTCGTCGAAGACCAAGATGGCAACCGAGTCGGCCAAATCGTCGAGGGCGAGCCTAAGCGACTAGTCGGACTCCACGTAGACGAGGACGGCGATATCATTGACAAGTACGGCAACGTTAAGGGCCACGCTGAGCCTTGGGAAGAGGAGGAAGAGGCGGCACAAGATCTTTCTCGCCTTGCTGGCACCACGATCAACAAGTCTGGCTATGCCGTGGATGGCAGCGGATCGATCATCGGTCGTGTCGTTGAAGGTGACCCAAACATCATGATCGGAAAGAAGGTCGACAAGGAAGGTCAGATCTGGGACGACTCTGGCAACGTGATCGGCAAGGCTGAGATCGTGACTGGTGTGAACTCCGAAGAAGGTCCATTTGCTGGCTTCGACGAACTTGTCATCAACAAGGACGGCACAGTTACTACCCAAGCTGGCGATATCATTGGCCGTGTGATCGAAGGCGATATCAAGAAGCTCCTCGGCCACACCGTTGACGAAGACGGAGACATCCTCGATAAGAATGGCAACAGGATCGGACGAGCCGAGCGCT
The DNA here is from genome assembly GCA_013365195.1 of Cercospora citrullina. Taxonomy (NCBI): domain Eukaryota; kingdom Fungi; phylum Ascomycota; class Dothideomycetes; order Mycosphaerellales; family Mycosphaerellaceae; genus Cercospora; species Cercospora citrullina. The sequence continues at coordinate 113,825 of JAASFF010000252.1, forward strand.
GGGAACCAGAAGAGAAGGAACGTCGCGTCAACCCTATGTCTGGCAAGCGTGTCAACAAGGAGGGAGAAGTCCGCGACGACAACGGTGACTTGATGGGCAAGCTCACGCAAGGCGATCTCGGACACTGTGTCGGTCAAGAAATTGACGACGCTGGCAACGTGGTTGATGTCGAAGGCAACAAGATCGGAGAGGTCACTCTCATCGAGAACATTGCTGAAGACGAGTACGAGGGTCCAACTCAGGAAGAGCTTGATGAAGCGGCGAAGCGTGAAGAGGAGCGACAGATCGCCGAGAAGATGGGCGGCATCTGCACACAGACTCTTGAGCGCATGCAACCAATCTGCAAGCAGATCAAGGAGCACATGGAGAAGGCTGACAGTACTCCAAAGGAGGAGCTCGACGAGGAGGAGCTTGTCAACCAAGTCAAGCCACTCATCGAGGAAGGTGGTCGCATTCTTGGAGAATGCAACGGCTCTCTGCGTGGACTTGATCCCGATGGAAAGATAGCTGCACAAGCCAAGGGCCGTGCTGGCACTGGTGAAGCCACTCCAGAAGAGTTCCGTCTCGCAGAGACACTCAAGGAGCTCACTACGACGGTCGTGACAACCATCGACGACGCGAAGAAGAAGCTGAACAACATGCCTCATGCCAAGAAGAAGCTCAACCCACTGTGGGCACTCATGACCCAGCCTCTGTTCCAGATTCTCGCAGCTGTCGGTCTCCTTCTCGCTGGCGTTCTGGGTCTTGTCGGACAACTGCTCAACGGTCTTGGTCTCGGTGGTCTGGTCAACGGTCTCCTTGGTGGCCTCGGAATCAACAAACTCCTGGCATCATTTGGCCTCATCGACGGCGACAAGGACAAGAAGAAGCAATCCGGAAAGAGCAAGCTCTCTTCCATCCCCGTCGTTGGCGGTCTGCTCGGAGGCGGTAAGTAAATGAGTGCGAAAGCCCAATGACACATCGTCACATCCTCCCCGTACCTGTAATTCGCATCTCGCAACTCTTGGGTAAGGGAATTGTGCATTGATGTGTCAGGGCTTTCTCTACTTGTTTGCTCACCTCCTCATGTTCACTTCCTTCCCCATGTGAGCACTCTGACCACATTTTTTCGACCTTTCTAGACGATAAGAAGAAGAAAGACAACAACAGCAGCAAGAACGAGCAAGTTGCCGACGCAACGGAAACAGCAGAGGCGTTGGATAATTGGCAAAAGCTTGGAGGGCCAGTTCTTATTGGGGTTGAAACCTCGTGATAATTTTCTGACTTTTTCGGTTTTCGCATCGGAATGGAAAGCAGGTTTGGCGCTTGGACGGTTGATTTCTTTGTGAAAAATGTTGAATGACGATGTCGATGAGATGAGAATACGGCAACATACTTGTACTTTACTACTGCGCCATCTTTTTCGGTCGGCTTTTTTGTCAAAAAGCTCGATGCCCTTGGGAGGGGGCAATTTATTTTTCTTTTGTGTAGATGGATCATACTGTAACATAGCAAAGGCAATGGGAGCTTTTCACTTTGATCGTTCTGTCCTTCAAATACTTCTCTCCGTCTTTGTGCTGCTTCCACAGCTGGATTGATACAGCGAGAACTTGGTTTCTGCCTGAGGCACACAAGGACTTGGCATTTCTGTCGTCACCTCTAGACTCTCGCGACTGCTTCTCAACTTCTCAAGTAACAAAGCTTCGTGTCAACCGGACTTTGAAACTGCATTGTATTCTTGCAAAGCTATGGACAGCCGCTTTGCTGCAACGCTCAAGTGGACATCCTGGCCGCACAGCGAGCAGCGGAACACACGACAAGGCCAAGCGCTGTACTCAAGTGAGCGAGTACTGCTTTCCTCCCTCCTCAAGTGTTTGCCAGCATATCTGTCCGTCTTTCGCTTGAGTATCGCTTGAGCTCGCTTCAGGACCATCAAGAATGGCAAAAGTGTGCAATATGCAGCCGGGTGACGATTCACTGTTCACCGTATGCAGGCTGTGGCCACTTCTGTCATCGAGTCTGAAGCTGGCGACGCAACACAGCCTTGCACTGCCAATCCGTGGACAGCTTAAGATGGCTGGAGCCGCCCACTTCAGCAATGCATTCTGAAGCCGCCAGCCGTCAGCCGCCAGCAAAGCCTTTGACCAAGCACAGTGGAGGCCGCCAGTAGCGTCTCTGCAGCTAGACAATGGGCGTCTCCATGCTGCAACGACACCCCACACCATGTGATCGAGGTATGCCTATTGCGTCCGCTATTTCGCTCTGAAGCTGAGTAAAGGCAGATTGGGACCTCTTCTTCGACTTCAGTATCCATGATAAGGATTTTTCGGACAAGAGACATGAGTATCAATCCTTTGGCATCGACAATTTCTGGATGAGCGAACCGCTCAAAGTATCTGACGTATCCTCCGGGCCATATGCAACACCGGCGGAACAAGATGACTCTGATCAGCTCAGTGGCCAGTCTCGGCAGGATGCCTCAGGTAATGACAGCCATGACATTAGCATTAGCAGACGGGCAAGTTGCGAGTCACTCCTTGGGCTGGACGACTGGATTACCGTCACTAGTAAGAAAGATGTTACCGTCACTAGTCCTGTACGAGGAAGACGTGATAGCCCGCCTCGCGAGCCAGAGTGTTCACGTTCATTGCAGAAACATGGGCGCGCAGACACTCCGGTTTCTCACTCATCATCGATAACGAAGCGGTTCAGACGCCGGAAGCAAAGCAAACGTGGTTACCCATGTAATTCATGCCACGAAACCTTTGATCGCGCCTGCGATCAGAAGAAGCATTTTCAGCGAACACATGCTCCTAAGAACTCTCATCAGAATTCCTGCTCTTTGTGCAGTGATATGGGGATACTTAGGAGTTTTTTGTACCCGAAGGACCTTCGTCGACACATCAAACAAGTGCACAACACTCAGACCGACGTTGTGCCCGCTCATCAAGTGCACAACGTTGTGACCAACAGTGTGTCCACTCACGGGTCCACCCCATGGGCCAGCATTTGGATGATTGCCATGGTCGTCGTGAAGTTCAGAAGACTTCGCACCAGCCGGGAGCATGGAAACGTTATCATGGTATCGAAAGACGAATTCTCTTTTGTGGAAGTGGAAGTGAGGGGTGTAGCATCGGCAGCAGCGTTGTGTTCGAGGATCCTGTCAGCACTCGGATAACCTGCTGCTAATGCGTCCGTCATCACCGCTCGAAGCTATTCGAGTCGACATGGACAGACCACCTTGGGCCATTGTCTCGATGAAAAATCCTTGTATAGTCTGGTTTTGAAAGCGGCCGACACACAAGGCTCTTTGAAGCTTTTCATTACCGTAGCTTCCCGTAATCATCGATTGCGACTTTGCAGGAATAGATATGGAAGGCATCGATTTCCTTGATTTACACACGCTTGCCCAAGTGGAAGCCACACCTTTTGAGGATGCGGAGTCTCATACTATCACCATTTCGCCTGCACGTGACAGCATCCGCGACATCTCTACAAGTATTACTCCTGGCTACTCAGCTGTACTTCCGAGGTCACAGTCAACCCGGGGCCCCACTATTTTGATTGGAGCTCTCTGGCAAATGCTGGGAGACATAGCACCACTTCAGACGCAGCGTGACTCTTTATTGTGGCATGTGGTACATTCACATACACCGGGCCTAGCAACATCCGGAGGTCGAGTTCTTTCAACGGCCGAAGCAGCCGCTGTACCAAGTGATGAGGACTTCGCCATAGTCTGTGGCTTGCTCTGGCAGACCCTCGGGGACATCGCACCTGAACGCACGAAGGCAGGCTCGTGGCTGCGTTTGCTGGCCCAGAAGCATGCGCCTGGTTTGATCAATTGTACGGAACCTATTATTCTGCGTGGATGAGGGAAGCAGGTACATCACTTGATCTTGAAGCTCCATAAGAGCGAGTCTTTGTGCGCAGCCTGAGGCGGCATCCACCCGGACATAGCTGCACCAAACTTAATAAGTGCGAATGCGAATGCGCGCTTTCTACACTCGCACCGCCTCGATCTTTGTTGGTCAGAAGCAACGATAGCACTTCCATCCGCGTCGTCGTCCACCATTGCCAGGAAGACACTGGCAGGGTATTTCATTATGTGCAAAAAAGTCACCGGTCTCGCGCTCACCTGGAAGATTGGTGTGTTCCTCGGTCCCATCTAAAGTTAATCGAATAGGCAATCAGCAAGGCTTGGACGAGGTTACTAAGCTCACTGCAGCAAGACTTGGAAAGCCCTACGCCACGAACACTGCCAATTGAAGTTCGCCTGACTTTCACTCAGCTGAGCGCTGAGACTCGCCCAGGATATTGGCGCCTTGGTCTACCGCAGTGGGTTTGTGGGTTGTTCATCAGTGACTACTTCTTGAGGCCTAGAATCACGCCTCTGAAGGCGCCTCCAACAGTCTCGAGAACCGTTTACCAATGGCTGGCACGGTCAAGAACGCCGCTCGTGGCTCAGCTGGGATACAAGACTTCCCACTGCCTCACATCGCGTGATCTGTCGCGCGAGTACATAACGTCCACGCTGGCTGTGACAATGTAGGGCAGTAGATATTTTGGAAAGACGGTTCAGGAGCGTCAAAGACAAAATGCGATTGCTGACTCCGACGATCTTGGGACTACTGGTGTGCTGTACGACAGCACGCCTTCTGGTATGCGGCGCCAGAGGTCCACGAGCGCTACGAAACAAATACAATGTGACTGGAGGCGGCGGGCTCTCTCTGCTTCCGATGTGGCCAGAGTAAGTGTCTGAGTGATAAGAGATGATAGACCGCCAGCGTTTTGGCGGACGTGAAAATGCTGCTGATCTTCTGCATTAGATTATTTACAATCAAAGTCTACTTTCATATTATCACTTCCACAACAGAAGAGCATGGGATCTATCATCCATACATGCTCGCCAAACAAATGGATGTTTTGTAAGCTCGTTTGCGATATGAGGCACCAACGAATACTTTCAGCTCACAGGTGCTCAGAAATACTGGCTTCGCTCACGGGAGCAATACCCCGCTGAGAAGAGCCAAGTTCAAGTTCACACTCGCAGGTGTAACCCGTACGGTCAATCACGCCTGGGCGCATGACAACCCATACGACTACAAAACCGATTGGTCGCCGAATGAGAAGCAATACAAGAGAGCTCTTCGAAAAGGTGGCTATAGCGACGTTAACGTGTATATCTTGAGCCACATGCATGAAGGAGATCTGCTCGGTCTCGCTTCGTATCCCAAGCCGGAGCCTACCAGATGGGCTGATGGCATAATTCTCCTGGCGAGCACGATGCCGGGAGGGTCCAAAGAAGGATTTGACCAGGGTAAAACTCTTGTGCACGAGATGGGCCACTGGTTGGGCCTATATCATACCTTTGGGACGGGGTGTGAAGGCGGTCCGTGTAGCTGTGATGGGCCAGGTAAGTGATCACAATTCCTTTGCCCATCTCGATATGAAGTACGGCACTGACTCAATGGGGTGGTGCAAGGTGACTACGTTGATGACACGACAGTGGGAAACAAAGTTTACACAGGTGATTGTAGCGTGGCCGTCAACAGTTGCCCAGACCACGTTGGATACGATGACATTAGTAATTACATGAATTACGGGAAAGATGTCCTTTTACGGCACTTCAGGGCCAGAGGATGCGAGTACTTTATGGTAATTTGCGGTGGAAGAGATGGCAATGATTCATGGCAAGTTGAGCAAGAGATATAATGGCGGAGTCGGCAGGAGCTTTGCAAATGCTCTCATAGGCCATCTTGCTCAGTGACTCAGGTTAATGTACGAGCAGCCAAGGGCACGCCTTCGTGCGCCATGCACAACAAGCTATACATGTCACAATGCAACAAGCGAAGCTGCATAACAAGGTTTCTATGATCGAACAAGCCGAACACTACCCACTGGTCAAGATTCTTTGAATCTCCTTGAATGCTCCCACAGTCATCCCAATCTTGTCAAATCCAAGTGCATCCTTCTGGCTGGCAGTCGTGACCCATTTCTTTTGTCGACTGCAAAATGCTGTCCAAACAGGCCCCACCCCATGACAACTTCACTGTTCACGTCTGCATAGCAGCATGATCGATAAGCAAGACTCTCGTAGAAAGGATCAAAAGCTTTGGCAAAACGACCTCTCCGCCATGCATCTTGCGAGCCTCCATGCAAGACATCTTCAATCCACTCAGCTGGCACAATTTGCGCACCATCCGCATTCTTGCCATCATTCAATATGAGCTGTGCTAAGCGTGCGACATCTGGTAAAGTTGCGCATAGTCCGCCAGCTGCACGAGCGAAACCTTCTGAATCTACTGTGATCAGAGCGTTGCTTTCAGCGCCCATGGGTTGCCACAGAAATTCTTGTAAGATCTCGGGATACGATTTCCCAGTCGCTCGCTCGAGAATCCAACCGAGTAAATCCGTGTTGGCCGAGATGTATTCGAATGAATCATCGATGATCTCTTGCGGCACAAAACCTGACAGAAACTCTTTCAGAGTATTGAACTTTTCTCCACCAAGCTTTGGGTTCCAGCCAGTAGCTGCGCGATATTCGTGTTGGCCGTCAACGTATCTTGCACCAACTCGCATGTCAAGGCACTGTTGAACGGTTACGTCTTTCCAGATTGTGTTCGAAACTTCGGGCACAAATTTGGTGACAGAATCAGAGACGGACAATTTGCCTTGAGCTTGTACGATCCCGACCAAGAGTCCTGTGACTGATTTCGTCAAGGACATGAGGATATGTTTAGAATCTCTAGTGTTGCCATTGAAATATTCTTCGCAAAGGACTTTGCCGTGTTGAAGTATCATGAGACCATCTGTGCTAGTTTGAGTAAGATAAGTTTCGAAATCGAGCTTCTCGCCAGCATGATTGAGCTCAAAGTCGGATAGATCCAGAGAGCCTCGCTGTGGGGTTGAAGGTGTCTGTGGCTTTTGTACGACTGCGGTCGATAGGATCTCGTCGATGCGTGTGAAAGCCCACTGGTTGTGCGGGTGGCTGAGCCAGTTCTGAACATTAGCTCTTGTGGAACTCATTTTGAATCCGTCGTAACGCGTTGGCCCGAGTAGACAATGTTCGAGGAGCAAAAGAGCTTCATTTTGGAGTAGGATGCGGACTGCAAGAAAATTGAGCCGAGGTCAAGTTGACTTATATTATAGCCATGGCGACATGTTGAGCGGGCCTGGATAATGCTGCATCTGGCCGTGTCTATGCATGCGTATTAGTACCAGCCACTCCTTAGTCAACGATCAGGCACGTTGAATCATCGCTTTCGATGAAGAGGGAACGATGACTGAGTTGATGGAGTTGAGTCAGACCACTGTGGCTCTGGACAAATACACAAGGAAAAGCGCGGCAAGACACAGTCACAGGTTCATTGGCCCACCACCTACTCGTCTCATCTCATCAATACCCTTTGCAAGAGCGTTCGGGGAACATGCAGGCACGAGCTAGTTCCTCTTGCTGCTATGTTTTAGGAAATTACCACTTCGAGAAAGTGCTTCCGGACCTGACATTGATCTCAAAGTGTCCAATCACGACTGCACTTTAGCTGACAAACTTCACAAGCTGACAAACAATGTGCTGTATTACATTTCGTAAGTCGAAGGACATGATACTTGTTGCGACTTCCCATCAGCGAGCCTGCGTTAGTTGTTTTGCGCTTTCCCATCGACATGGAATCACTCAAACCACCTCCAACCACACGCAAAGCTTTCCGCCGGACAGATGACTACACACCGGGCACTTCGAAAGTTCAGTTGGTGACTGAGGAGCTTCCATATCCACTGGCACCGAATGCGGTATTGATCAAGGTCCATGCCGTATCTCTCAATTATCGCGATGCAAATATTGCCAATGGCGGCAATCCCTGGCCTGTCATTCCACGCGGTATCCTTTGCAATGATGCGGCAGGCGAAGTCATTGCAACTGGGCAGCGAGTCACGAAATTCCAGGCTGGTGACCGCGTAGCACCAATCATCGACACAAAGAACTTGACTGGGAGGGAAGCTGGTCGTTCATGGCTTGCGGCAGACGAAGACGGTGTCTTAGCCAACTTTGTTATGTTCGACGAAGAGGTTATCGTCCGGCTGCCAAAGTACTTGGATTGGACCGAAGCATCGATCATTCCCTGCGCTGGAACGACAGCCTGGGCAGCCCTCCAGGGCTTCGGCATTGGCAGCAGCGTTCTCATTCAAGGAACTGGAGGAGTCAGCATGATTGCCTTGAAGCTGGCCAGAGCTGCGGAAATGAAAGTCATCTTGACCTCTTCTAGTGACGAGAAGCTCAAGACTATCGCTGAAAGGTACAAAGAGCCTGGTCTGATGACAGTCAACTACAAGACTAATAAGAATTGGCACGAGGAGATCCTCCAGCTTACGAATGGGATTGGAGTGGATCTGGTCGTTGAGATTGGGGGAGCCACCAGCATTGTACCGAGCTTAAAGTGTACGAGGAGAGGGGGAACGATCAGTTCAGTTGGATACCTGAGTGGCAAGAAAGATATCCCAACCGAGATGCTGTCATTGCTTATCGATCGAAGAGTGAACATGAGAGGTATCAACGCGGGCTCCCGACTCGATATGGAAGAGCTTGTTGCCGCGTTGGAAGCGACCAGGCTTCGATTCGGCGACATCATTGATAAAGTTAAGCCCTTCGAGGAGGCTGAGCAGGCGATTCGACACTTGTGGGAAGGGAAGGTGGTTGGAAAGCTGGTCCTTAGTGTTCAGCACGAATGAGAATACCAGATTGAATTCGATCTCACTACCTGCTTCATTTGTGCTCTTTCCCGTGAGGCTCCTTGATGGCAAACTCTTCGTTGGCTTCAATGATCACATCGGTGTGATATCTGTGCTTCGCAATGAAGTCGTTGTTCAGGCCATCGCTCTCATCGTATACCTTGCAGGCTTCTTCTTTGTCTTGATGCATACCCTTGTCGATCCTTCGGCCCACCACTCTCTCTCGTGAAAGTTCTGGTCGCACATGGATGAACCACTTCTCATCGACCAGGCTTTCCATCTGTTTCCATGGCTCGCGATCTGCCAAGAGGTAGATCCCCTCGAAAATGACTGCCTCAGTGTCGGCTTCGATTGTCTGACTATTCGGCACGGAATCTCCTCTTTCTTCATCAAAAGTCGGGGCTCGGATTTCATGGCCAGGGCCCAGCTGTCTCATCTTCTTCAAGAGGTCGACAGCGGCCTCTCCATCGAAAGTCTCAATGGCCCCTCGTCGCTTCATCATGTCATCACTCAGGTCCTTCTTCGGTTTCATGAAGCCTTCGATGGAGATTGCTTGACATTTGACCCCTCGTTCTGCGACAGCCGCGGAAATAGACGCTGCAATGGTTGACTTGCCACTGCCCGGACCTCCAGCAAGGGCAACAAGACAACGTCGTGAACGGAGCTTGCGTTTCGTATTGTTGGCATGACCACCCTCTTTATAAGGAATTTTGTGGTAGTGGCTGACTATGCGATCTGCCAGCTGATTTGAGAGTTGTTCTTGGTGCATTTTTGTAGTTGTTTGTTCTGTAACAGAATTGAGACTGAAGTGTAGACACAATGCGGAAATTTGTCTCTGAAATTCATAAGAATACTTCCCTTCCAGCCTAATTTGCTTTGTGGTACTGTGTGATGCTAATGATCAGGCAATGAGCCCGGAATGATGGTGTCCAAGACTTGCCTCTCCACTCTGTTCCACAAAAGTTTGGTGACTGCACGAGCCGAGACAGGTGAGCGACGGACATATTAGGAGAGATCGTAGAAAACTCATCGCGCTGCTGGTGTATCCAGGGCTCTGGTGCATAATCGAGACCAACATCGCATATCTGCCTGGTGTCCGTAAAGAGGCGGCAAGCGTAGAAGGTTCGTCGACGAGCTTGTGCAGCCTGCCTTTGCAAAGCGCTGGGACTGAATTGCCAAGCCCATCTGCACTTCACTTCACTTGCTCACTTAGACATCGACATGCCTTGCCACAGCCGTTCTACTACCTCAATTATTTGTTGCATTGTGGGCTTGGACACTTCTCGCAAGCTTCCATCATTGTTTTCCTGGAGGTTTGTCCTCTTGATCCTCCGCTTGCTCGCTGTCCAACAAAAGGCCGACAGAGCACTCCCTGGCGATGCAATTGCAAAGACGATCATGGGCTATTGACTAAAAGGCTGCATGCTGGCTCATAGGATCCGTAGGGAATAACACAGGCCCAACTACGTACTGCGTCGTGCTGCTGTGATGTCAAGATCAGCAAATACGAAAACGAGAGGGATCATGGGGAGCTTGGCGTGTGGCTGAATCTGCACGTCTCGCAACAACGCACCGCTGCATCAAGTCCGAATGGGCAAGCTCAAGTAGGATTGACACATTTCAACAGGGCAGACCTCAAGGTTGAAAACGTATAAAATCATCACGGAGGTGACCTCGATTCAGAACGAACAACCACTCTACTTGTCGCCCATCTACTCAGCACTTTCCTAAGGCATACCAATACACACCCCGAGACTCCAACACAATGCCATCGTTGTCTTCGCTTTTCGGCCATAGCGCTCCAGCTCAGCCGCCTTGCCTTATATTCCAAGGCCCAGATTCGCAAGGCTCTGGCCGAGTGGTTGATCTTGCCCAACGAGAGGTTGCCCAGTTTACAAAGACAAAGAATGCCATCTACCGCTCAGGCAAGCAAGTGTGTACCTTCAAGCACTCTTCTATGTCAGGCACGACCACGTTGCAATTCGAGAAACTTGAGATCAAAATGAAGCAAACCTGGGAGTCCCTACAGTACGGCAAAGACATCCAAACACCAACTGGGACACTACAATGGAGAGCAGGAAGCAGTGGGTACGAAGAACTTCGCAATGAGCTGAAGGTGTTGCTAGCCCGAGGCAAACTTCCTGGCACATTGTGGAGTAAGCATTCAGACCTGGAAATATACGTGCCGGGGGATGAGCTCCTGCTGGATCTCATAATCAGTTTGTGGATCAGCATGTTGAAGACCAAAGCGGGAGATGATGCGACGGGAAAGGTTGCAGACGGGGTTGTTGAGGCTCTTGTGGGAGGGTAACTTGTTGGGAATACAAGTCTTTTGTTGACGTATACTAAGCAGCATGCCTTCGAGCAAATTCACATCGTTGCAACAACATCTGAGCGTAATTTCCCAAACATCTGTAACTGGAGTGCGACCTGACAGCGTATGGTTCTCGTACCCGTCAAGAAAGTTGCTGATACTCACACTGCTCGGGTTAACCCCTGTAAATCTTGGTCAGAAGCAGGGCGGCCGGAGCAAGCCAGTGTCCCAGCACTGGCGTGTGCTCGTCGGAACGTCCGCTGCGGGCTGCAGAGTGCAGTCACTCCATTATCGCGTTGCGGTAGCAGTAACTTGACTGGAATATACAAGCTCAAGATAAGGCTTTGGGGACAACCACCTCCACGTGCCATGTACGACATTGTTAATCGATTCAGTTCCCGGACGTTGGTGAAAAGGTTCGAAACCCGGGATATCCCAGTGACATGAGGATATGCAGAGCGATAACAGCCTGTCCATGGAAACTTGGGATCGATATGTCCAGGTACCGCAGTCTTGTCGCAGTGCAATGGATGTTATGCTTGTGCCATGACTGGTCTGGAACGCGGTTGTTGCAGCGAGGCCACGGAGAGTAAAGCGTTGCTTATCTTGATGCTCTCCTGTTATTCTGTTCTTGTTGCTCGCCCCGCAACTCTTCCGTCTCGACCTCGTGTGCTTACCGACATCCACATCGTGATCCTGCGTCCCACCTGTGTCGACCTCAGCGGCGCAGAAGCTGACCCAAAGGAGGACTGGCGGTTGATGGAGTCTGGAAGCGAGTCCAATGGAGCGGGATGTCGGACATTGCGTGTGAAAAAGTCCGGGGTGTTCGACGGGCGGCCCGCCGTACGGGAAGAACTCCCTGCCAATTTTGGCGACTCTAACTTGCTCTTTTGGCGCAGCAAATCAAACTATGATGACCGGCCTGAACTGCCAACAACAACCGCCATGTGAGCATTGTGAAGGCCCAGCCGTGGAGCCTGGTAGGGGCAGTATGCCTGCCAAAGTATAGGTAGGCCTCATTTCTCCTCACACGCGCGCGGTGAGCTTCCACCACGCCGTCGCCGCCCACCACCACCGCCCCATCCGTAGTCACTCGCTATTTGGCTGTCCGCTTCACTCATTTAGCGGCGGTCACCACGTTCCAGCACCATGGTCTATCTCACTGCGGCGGCGCTCTTGGCGTCTGGATTGCTGGCCTCGGTTTCGGCTGGGAATGTGCAACATCAAGCCCATGGTCACGGCCATCTTCACCGTAGAAATAATGCTGAGCAGCCGCCCAAATATGATTCTCCGGCCCAGTACCAGCCCTCGGCCCCCAAGGAGGCGGCGCCCAAGTACGAAATTCCAGCAGAGTTGCAGCCAAATGCCACGACTTGCGGTTGTTCGACATATACCACAACCTGGTATGGCGAGGCAACACTGTACAACCCACACAACCCATCTAGCAGCTCGACCTCCGTAGAAGCAAAGCCTTCCCATCCAGCTCCAGCTCCAGCTCCGAAGCCATACAGCCCACCAAAGCCTGCTGCTCCAGAGGCACCGAAGTCGCCATCCGGTCCATCTGGCAATGCCCCTCCTAAGCAGCCAGCTCCACCGGCACACAGTCCACCCCAACAACAGGACCAGCCCAAGCCCGCTCCTCCTCCCCAATCCAGCCCCGATAAGCCTTCCAATTCCGGCGGCATCCAGCCCAACGGCAACCAATGGGCCATGACCTACACGCCCTATCGCGCTGACGGAGGCTGCAAATCCGCCGACGAAGTCAATTCGGACATTTCCAAAATCAAGTCTAAAGGCTTCAACACAGTCCGTCTCTACGCAACCGATTGCAGCGGGCCAGAGAACGTCGGCGCAGCTTGCAAAGCCAACGGCATGTCCATCATCCTTGGCATCTTCATCGACACCAAAGGCCTCGGCGCCGCACACGAACAAGCCCAAGACCTGATGAACTGGGGTAAGAATGGCAACAACTGGTCCATGGTCGTTATGGTGGTTGCTGGCAACGAAGCCATCTTCAGCGGTGCCGTCTCCGCTCAGGACATGGCCTCCTTCCTTACTGATATCAAACCTCAATTCAAGTCCGCTGGCTACAATGGTCCTATCACCACGACTGAACCTTTGAACGTCATGCAAGCCAACTCTGCTACTCTGTGCCCGGTTATTGACGTCGTAGGCGGGAACTTGCACCCCTTCTTCAACGGCCAATACAGCGCTTCTCAGGCCGGTGAACTCGTCGCACAGCAACTCAAGGACCTGGCTGCGTGCTGTGGCGGATCGAAGGAGGCATATAACTTGGAGACCGGCTGGCCGAGCCAAGGACAAGCGAATGGCGTGGCAGTTCCAGGCGAGAAGGAGCAGAAAGAGGCCATTGAAAGTATCATGGGCAAGGTGGGCGGCAAGAGTGTATTCCTGTCATATGAGGACGACACATGGAAGGCTCCTGGAGAGTACGGCATTGAGCAGCATTGGGGATGTGCAAGCGTTTTTGGAGATTAGAGGGCGTGCGAACCGTAAGCAAGCGGCGGAAGGAAGAAAGGAAGGAAGGAAGGAGGAAACTGCGAGATGAGGATGGTGGAAGCGTGACACTTGGGATGGAGCGATTCCGAGTGCCTCCATTGTTTTGATTTCATGGTCGGCTTTGGATTTGCAAGGATGTGTTTGATGCTTGATGGAATCTTTGGAGATATGATGTGCGATGAACCTACCGATGGAGTAGGTGAGGTGTGCGCGCGTCTTGCGAGGCGGTGAACAGGGCCGGGTCTTGGCCACTATTACTATTGCTGCCGTCACTGCTACTGTCTTATGAATGAGAGCGCGGCGTCATGAGAAGAACCTATTGTTTATTGTTTTCTGGTTTTTTTAATGAGCGTGCTCGGCAAGCAACAAAGGAAATCATAGTAACGTGATACATGAGCAGAATCGTTTTTGAGATCCCATCGTTTTAGCTGTTATCAACGTGTTCTTGACGTCAGCTGTTGTGGGATCGTGTGGTACACGTTGACCGGTTGACAGTACTGATTTCGTTTAGTATCCATGTCTGTCGCCTCCCACGTTATTGACCGGTAATAAATTCGAGGTCTGGAGACCATCTCGCGTTTGCATGGCTAGGCTCAAGAGTCATGTTCAGTGCCCAGCCAACAACACATCTCCACTTGGATAATTTCGGCGCCTCGTCTACGTCTGGTCGGTCTCGTGTATGATCGTCTCCTTTCATTGCTGGAATCAGAAGCAAGATGATGGACATGGTAGCCCGGCCTTGAATACTGATCGTTGATTCTCGGTCACGTTGAGCATGCATGGAAGTTGGACCTTATGTTCTATTGCAGACCGGTAACTTGATAGCCACCCAAAGCCCTCAATGCATCGTTTCAACGGTCTCCTGTGAGTTCTGTTGTTCTCGATTGCGCCGCAGGTTATACATCACCGGGCAGCCGATGCATTCGAACTTCCAGTAAGGCCGCCACGCGAGACCAGTGAGCTCTGACTTCGAACCCGAGCGTCCTCACATCTCACCACACTGGGAAATGACGACAGCCTGCACGGGGGCATCACTCTTGGTTCGGACATTCTCAATCTTCCTCACGACATCCATGCCGTCGACGACTTTGCCAAAGACGACGTGCTTGCCATTCAGATGTGGTGTTGCGACAGTCGTGATGAAGAATTGGCTTCCGTTCGTGTTAGGTCCGGAGTTCTGCAGATATTGTCAGCTTCTAATTTCTCCGTCATAGGAGACAAGAGTGGGAGAGGGCCGAGCAGATCATTGAATGTAGCGAGTAAACATACCGCCATACTCAAGATGCCTGGCCCGTCGTGCTTCCTATCAAAATTCTCATCGGCAAACTTGTCGGTTCCATAGATTGTCGCACTTCCTGTGCCATTCCCATTCTTGAAGTCTCCGCCTTGCAACATGAAATCTTTGATGACGCGGTGGAACTTGCTGCCTTTGTAGCCCAGCGGTTTGCCCAGGTGGTCTTTGGTTTCACCTGTGCAGAACTGGCGAAAGTTTTCGGCTGTGCGGGGGACGACGTCGGCGAAGAGTTCCATCTTGATGCGGCCTAGAGGCTCGCCGCCGAGTGTGACGTCGAAGAAGGTGATGGGATTTCCATTGGGAGCGGCCATGTCTTATGTTGCTGGGGAATGTATATGTTCGGGTGTTCGATGCAGTGATGGAGGTGAAGTTTGGATGTCGAAGTGCGGGAAGTGGGGCAAGTGTGGCGGCATGGGAAGGCGCATGTGAAGAAGCACAACAAAAGTAGAGTGCGAAGTGATTGAAATTCGCACTCAATGACCATGATCGATACACTTGTCATTTCCAACCAATAGAGCTGGTCTTGAGACTCGCTGGAAACATCAGACAGTCTTGTCACGCAATGAGAAGAACGGACAAATCATCTACGAGTTGACCTCAGATTTGAGCGTACGATGAAGCACACAGTTGGGCTCACATAAAGACCAGCCGAGCAGGCTGATACTGACATATGTGCAAGGACTCTGTTGGCAGATTCGGGTACCATCAGTTGTGCGTAGACCGCTGGCCAGCTGATGCATTTCTCGTAGATTGCATAATCGTATTCATGGTAGGTCTTGGACTTCCTATCTGAGACACCTCGCCTTGCGATATCTTCGAGGCGCTGAAATCGCGTATCGAGGGCTGCTCAGCTGTCTTTGGTGCTGAATGCTGCCTGGTTGATGGGTTTGTGCAAGGTGGAAGCAGCTCTCCAGCGTCCGAGGCACTTTTCGCTTGCCACTGGCATCGGCGGAGCTGGCTCCAAGAGCTACGATACGAGACACGATCTACTGTGTCAAACTAGCAGAGTCAGCGTCGGTCGATGAGCCCAATGAAGTATGGTTGCGACGAAGAAGAGCGAAGAAAGAAGAAGTTGGGACGATTTGAAATGCGGCCATCAGCCCACTTCGCCGCACCTCCGAGCTCGCAACATGAAGTGGGACGTGGCTTTGTCATATGCAACACTTTTTTGCTGCAGCATTCCAAACCGACAATCTGCCACGGCGCCATTCGATCTGATAATCTGATCGTCACCGACTGCGACGCGTCCAGGTCGTTACTCATGCGAGTCTGACGTTGCTTATCAACTCCATTGGCACCTTCTAGTCCTCTTTGCACCCCTCCTCTCACTCTCCTCTGCTCCTATAACACCACCACTCCCAGTCGCCAAAGTGTTCTCCTCCGCCTTCCGCCGCGCAGGCACTCGCCCTCTCCGCTCTGCAATCAGCCTGCCCGTCGCCGCAGCAGGTGCCTTCTACAAGCCCTCGCCCTCCACTCCCACCTCTCCGATCCTCTCGCAAACCGCGTCCAGGATGACACACTCAAAAGTTGTGATTATCGGCTCCGGCCCAGCAGGTCACACTGCTGCTATCTACGCCGCCCGTGCCGATCTCCAGCCCGTCCTCTATGAGGGCTTTCTCGCTCTGGGCATCGCGGCTGGTGGCCAGCTCACGACAACAGATGAAGTTGAGAACTTCCCAGGCTTCAAGATGATCAAAGGAACCACCCTCATGGACAACATGCGCGCCCAAAGCGAAGAGTGCGGTACCACAATTGTCAGCCAAACAGTTGGCAAGGTCGACTTCAGCGCGCGTCCCTTCAAATACTGGTTACACCCAATGGGTGACGAAGAGACCCTCGAACCCGAAACGCATACCGCAGACACCATTATCATCGCCACGGGCGCCAAAGCCCGCCGTTTAGATCTCCCCGGCGAGGAGAAGTTCTGGGGCAACGGTGTCTCTGCCTGCGCAGTCTGCGATGGATCTCTCCCCATTTTCCGCGAAAAGCCTTTGGTTGTGATCGGAGGTGGAGACAGTGCTGTCGAAGAGTCGCTATACTTGACCAAGAAAGCTAGCAAAGTTACTGTGCTCGTCCGCAGAGACGAACTCCGTGCGAGCAAAGCCAATGCGCGCCGGCTGAAGGAACACCCTAAAGTGGAGATCAAATGGAACACACAGGGTGTGGAGATTAAAGGCGAAGAGGGCCCAAGAGGGTTGATGCAGAGCATGGTGATCAAGAACAACAAGACTGGTGAGCAGGAGGAAATCCCAGCCAATGGGCTGTTTTATGCCGTGGGTCACGATCCTGCAACGCATTTGTTCAAGGGACAATTGAAGATGGACGAGGATGGATATCTCATCACCACGCCCGGAACAACAGAGACGAATGTTCCAGGTGTTTTTGCTGCCGGTGATGTGCAGGACAAGAAGTACCGGCAAGCTGTGACTTCGGCTGGTGAGTTCAGACCCCTTATGTTGAAATTGCATGAGTTTTTGCTGACATTTGATGAACTTGTAGGCTCTGGATGCATGGCTGCTCTTGAAGCGGAGAAATTCCTCGCTGAGCACGATCTTGCTGAAGGTGGCCCAGAGGCCGATAATGGTGCCAAGGCTCCTGTATCGAACGGGGAGGCACCAGAATACCGCCAAAATCCTTTGCTGTGAGCGACGTTCTGATCTTTCGATAAAGCCCTGGAGATAAGCGGCTGTTGCATAGGCTGCAAGCGCAGACACCAGTCTCTTGAAGATGATAGATTCATGACATTGTCAACATAGAAGAGTCGTTTATACCCGCCATGGCAATTGAGTTGAATTCTTCATCTGCAACTTGCGACTATTGTGAACGAAAATGTCGCATCGTGTCATTTGACGGGTACAGCCTGATTTGCAATTACAACTACAGATGCCACAACGCTGACACATGCTCGTGTCGATTGCCACTCAGGACTTAACGGCTTTCGCCTTCGCCGCCGCTGCAACCCGATCAGCTTCCTCCTTGATCTTTGCCACAGCCGGGTCCTCCCTCTTCAACGCCGGCGGCTCTCTCCACAAAATGTACACGCTCTCCTTCATTTTGATCCCTGGCCACTTTCGCCCCGGGACAAATTTCCTCAGAATGTTCACAGCGTTGACATAATGTTCTTGAACAGTATGTCCCCAATCACCGAACACAGGCGTCAGAGGCAAAAGCTCCTCTTCATCCGGATCAAATGTAATGCCCGCAAACTTGGAAACTGTAGCATAGCGTTGCCAGGGCCCGATGACGCGAGCAGGATTCTCTGCTAGAGCGTACTCGAATTGGAGCCAGAACTCAGGTTCGAGAAGAGCAGTCTGGTTGTCTGATTTGTCGTATTTCCATGTTCGACGAGTCTGTTGGAACTTTGTTATGCCGGTTTGAGTCGCGAGGTTTCCAAGGTGAATTTTGTAGGGGACGCGGTATTCCGGTTCCAAGCGATGGAGGAGCCAGAGGGCTTGGCCGCCGGGGTAGTTGAGCGTGCTAATGTAGAGGCTTCCGAGGCTAGTGAGGAAGGAGAGGAGTGTTGTTGAGAGTAGAAGGAGGGAGCCGAGGCTGTAGAGGGTAGATTTGGTGCGGCGGGTCCAGATATAGCTGGCGCTGCTGGAGGCGATAGCGGTGAGAGCCGGAATGGTGTAGATTATGAAGCGCCATTCTTTGTGTGGAAGAAGGCTGTAGAGCGCGATGAAGGCGATTTGAGGAATGAAGATGCTTCTACTGACGGGCGAGTTGGCGATTGAGAAGGGAATGAGGAGAAGGTAGGTGACTGGATTGAGCAGCAGGCGTGGCAGGGCGTTGAGGAAGTAGAAGTGTATCGGACTCGTGCCCCATTCCGAGGATTTGCCCAGGATGGTGTTGTAATAGAAACCCGTCCACTCAGGCCAGAGTGGCCATTGTTGCCAGAAGAAGGAATCGATCGTGACAGTCGTGAGGAGGCCCAGAGTCAGACCAGCTATGCCCGCGGGGAGAATTTCCTTCTTCAAGGAGATCTTCTGTTGGTAGAGTAGATACATCGTCTCAGCAGCCAGCAAAATTGCCACTTCAGATCGAAAGAGCACTCCAGCGAGAGTGAGCAGGTACAGTGCCAGTCGTCTCCTCTTCGAACTTCGTTCCGTTTTCCACGCGACGGCTTTGGCGAGAATCAAATTCCGCAACGCCAAATTCGTCAGGATGAATGCGAACATGTTGGGCAAGGTCCGAGAAGCGTAGAATATGACATGAAATTGGCTGGCCTGGAGAAGTATGTACCATCTCCCTGCCGTTTTGCCAAACGCGGTATCGACAGCGCCTTTGACGAAATGCAGACCGGCAGCATTTCCGAGGCCAAGGATTGCTCGAACGAGTAGTTGAAGGGATGTCTTGGAAGTGAAGAACCTCCTGAACGGACCTGCGAGGCCTGCAAGGACGGCTGCTCCAACAAATGTTCGAGGCACGGAGCCTGGGAAGGCTACATGATCGTAGTTGGCAGCTAAGGAGGAAGTTGTATTGCCGAAGGGTATTCCATGAATGAGAATATCATGAGTTGCTTGAATGTTGAACGATTCTTCAACTTTGGTGTATGGAGCCAGAACCAAATGGAGCAGTATTAGCGAGGGAATGAGGAGATCTAGTATTGCGTCCCCTGGAGTTGAACAAACGTTAGGGCCAACGTGCTGACAGAATGAGGCATCCCGTACTGACCTAGCATTTTGGACGAGCCCCTCTGGCTGGCAAGTCTGTGTCTGCGATCCTGTTGATCAAAATAGCCGATTTGTAGAGCACGCCAAGAGTAGTGGTTCGAAAGGGACATTGATGTTTGGCATGCACGCTCAACTGTCGGGTGAAGGTCAGATGTCTTGGCGAACGAGCAGGGCTGAGAGCTACTTCCATTCGAGGGTCCATCGTTTGGGAATTGACGACACCTCTCTTCAACCACGCACAGACAGATACATCGCTTCACCACTGCAGACCTCTAGCTCGCCGACAGCACCTCTTCAAAGCACACCATGGCTACCCTCCTCTTCAGCTTCGGCGGCTTGTTCCAAGGTACCAAGATCTCCATCCCTCGTTACTCCAATTCCAGCTAACACCACCGCCAGTCTCCGTTCTCCTCATCAACTCGCTCGCCGTCCTCTCCGAAGACCGCTTTCTCGCACGCAGTAAGCCAATAATCGAACCTTCTTCCGCGTTCTAGCTGTAGCAGCATACTCACCTTCAACCAGTTGGCTGGGGCACATCCCAACAATCCGAGCCCTCCTTCGGCAGCGGCGGCATGCAAGATCCCACCTCCCTGAGCGCCAAATTCGCCAACTTGATCAACTCTGTCCGTACCCTGATGCGAATCCCATTGATCTTTCTCAACATATTGATCATCATCTGGGCCGTGGCTTTCGGCTGAGGAGGACAACTTTCTACACTCAGAGATACACCACACGAATGAAGTACAGAGTCTGCAAAGAGAGTCTGCGGCTTTGGGGACAACAACGAGCGGAGTCCTATGAGACAATGTGGAAGATCGTGAAGAGGGCAGACATGACGGTGAAGGGAGGAAGTGTATGAGAGCAGGACTATCGTGTTGAGAGGGCAAGCAATGTGATCAAACTTGCGAGTGACAGCTGCTCCACGGCCACAAGTGAGCAGGGCATCACGAAACATGCGTAGCCTGTTGCGCAAGGCTGGCCCGCGTCCAGAGCGAACCAAACGAAGGCAGAACGGCGGGATGAGTGACAGGATGCAGAAGGGGAACCTGTCCATGGTCAACGAGGATAGCCACAACGTGCAAATGGGGACCACATGCCTGCAGCAACCGGCGGTTCACAAATCATAGATAACAGAAGATAGAGCTCAGTAAGAGAGCGGCAAGATCCACAATTCTGACATGAATTTCACACGATCATGAACAGTGCAATGGTTTGAACATACCATTTCCCAATATCGTATCCTTCTCATTTTCATCATCATTCCCAAAATCCTATCTTCTCTGAAAAGATATATACTATGCACAAGAAGGAGGATCTCATGTACAAGAAGTGTCGTTCCTTCCTTTATACCTTTCGTTCTGTGCCCAAGCTGTTTTGGCCCCCTGTCGTTGACCCTTCTTCAGTGAAGACCCAAACCAGAACAGGAAAACCAAGGCATGCATGCCCCAAAATGCGTATTCCATCCATATCGCTATGCTCGCCATTCCAAAATCATGACATCCTCCCCGCCACCGCTGTCTCCCCACAAATTCTTTCCTGGAAGTGGTCCTTCCACCGAGCCGTTTAATGCAACAAACTCGACTTCTTCCTCCCCAAACTGAAGCGATTCTTCTTGTGCGTGTGCGTCCCATCTTTTCCTCTGCTTTCCCCTCCCGTCATCGCCCTCGTCGGCATTGGAGGCACGGGAGGCGAGGTGACCTCATGCACATTCGGCGGCGAAGGATTCGAAGGACTGTAGACGTGGTGATTGTTCCCGACCTCGTACTGCGTTCCCATGGGCGTCGTTTGCACAACATGATGTGTCTTGTAGTCCCCACCAGAATGACGTTGCTCATGTTCATGATGAGTGGTCGACCCGTTCGCGTTCTTGAAGAAAAAGCCCTTTTCTTTCTCTCCAGATTCCTCCTTCTCTTTCTGCTGCTGCTGTAGAGTATGAGAAGGTAAGGGCGGCATGCTCGGCGTCTTTTCGTGATGAGGGGATTGCGTCTTGTCCTTCTTTTCAAAAATGCTAGGTTTCTTCCGCAAGCTGATACTCGTCCTGCTGAATCTCGAAAATCCGGATTTACGCTTCTCGCTCTTCTCTTCTTCGCCGTTCGCTGCGATGGAGGTGGAGGCCGCAGTTTGTGAGGCACCGTTTGCAGCATTGCCGCTACTATCGCCGTTCTCACGGCTGCGCGACTCGGCTTCTGCTGCAGCTGTGGCCTTTGATTCCTCAAGAGCACGTTTGAGATTTTCCTCGGTTTGCTTATATGCTTCCATTCGTTTTCGCGATGCTTCGCGGTATTCGGCTTCTTTCTCCTTGAGAGCGGCTTTCTCTGCAGCCTTCCTTTCCTTTTGCTCCGCTTTCAATTCCTTCTGTTCTGCCTTGAGTTCTTTCTTGCTCTTGGTAGGCAAGACGGGCGCTGGAGGGTCATTGAGTAAGGCGTGCTCGAAATTCGGTGTCGTACTCGCATGTCGAATCGGTTGCATCTCTGCATACGCCGGCTCTTCTTGGATCGGGCTCTGGACATTCGTATTGGCATGGAACAAGCCGTTACCAAATTGGGTCTTCAGAGGCGAGGTCAGACCTTCCTTCGAGTCTCCTTCAGATGTTCTCGCAGCCGCTGCTGCCGACGCGCGCTGTCCTTCCATTTCTTGTTCTTTGAGCATCTTCTCCATCGTCGTCTCCTGGTAGAAGAGCACATACGCACAAGCCAGTTGCTTCGCGTCTTGGACACCGGGGACAGGCTCGCCTCCAAAAAACTGCTGAACGTAGTCCTTGCTGACCGGCTCCACGAGCTCATCGTCAAACAGCAGCCACCCTCGATCCTCCGTCTTGACGATGCTGACATAATGGCCATGGTATGGTCCTCCACCGATGTGCACAACCACAGAATACAGCTCGTACAATCGATCCGGATCCTCTGCCTCGTCCGTGGTATTGAAAAGCCGCAAATAGAAGGGATACACGACCCTGTGAAAGAGCTTCTGCAAGCGCTGCAAATCCTCCGTGTACTTGAATCGTTTGAGATGTAAGGCCAGGATCCGTGGTAATCGCTTAATCTTCATCCTCTTCTCCGCTTCTTGCAACCCACCACAATTGTCGCAGTGGAACTTGTTTCTCTCGCAAAGCATCTCCTCTTCCGAAAACTTCCGCAGACAGGAGGTGACAGAACTATGCGCATCCAGGTCTACAGATAAGTCCAGGAATGCCTCGTCTCTTTGTGAAGTGTTTTCGCATGTCAAACATCTCGTTTCTGACGTGAGAACACCCTCGAAGAGATCGTGGACCCAATGTGTGTCCAGAGGCCTGGTGGCAGCGGTTGCGCTTTGCGTTTTTGTCAAAGCGAGGTCCTTCGTTTCTGGCGCACTTCCATTCGCGGAGGGTGGCGCAACGAGCTGAGGATGCTGCTTCGCGAACAGCTCCACATTGTCCACTACTTGGTTCAGTAACAGATTCAGAAACTCATGCGCATCCTGGTGCATGGCTGATCTGAACATTTCATTGTCTCGTCGTAGAATCTCCAGAAAGCGGTGCGGACTGACCACTCCGATCCGTGACTGATTTTTGATGATGGCTTCGAAGATGTCTCTCAATGATGTAAACAACGACTCTTCCATGCCATAGTCGCTGGCCTTTTCCGCCTGCATATCCAGGACTGGACCATCTGTCAATGCCCTCTTCTTTCTGTTATCTGGCGAGTTCTTGTCCTCGTCTGGTTTGATCCCGCCCGGCCCAGGTGACCCAGGCACTGTCACTTTTCGTGCGGGTGATGTGGGATTCGGGTAGGGTGTCGTTGATGTTCGCGGTGATAGCGGCGCACCATTCGATTGCTTCGAGCGTACTTGTTCGAGGAAGTCGGGCGAGGGAAAGTTAATGACATTTTCTCGAAAGGGCTTCGAGTAGTACAGACACTGCACTATCGAGTTGCAATAACTGTGATTGATCCGTCAGTTGGGTCGCGCGGGGATAAGAGCAGTCGCAATCTGCGCTCCGCTGTGAGAGCAAAGCGTACCATGTGGAGCCATACTGTCACTTGTCAGCCCATGCGCTTAAAACTCAAATGGTCTACTCACGTTCTCGAATCCAAAGTACTTATCACTGCCATCGGGGCGGATGGGCTGTCCCGCAACGTCGGCAAGGTGCTTCTCTAACGGCGTAGGAACAGGCGCATTTGGATCTTTCTTCGCACCGTTCGTTGAACTCGTCGTCTTGTTGGCATCGTTCTGCGCGCGCATGCATTTGTCAGTCTCACATCATGCTTCTCCCATACCAATCACAGCCCGTGAATCGCAATCGATCACGGAGCAGCAGCACATAAGCTGCCGGAGTTCTCGATGTCTGACATACCGTGCTGCTCGTCTTGAACTTGCCAAAGAACGACATGATCTATGCCCACCAATGCGGCGCCAATCAGGCCGACCGAAGAAGAGTATGTTACAGATTACAATTAGAGCAAACTCGGTCCTTCTTTAGGCGACGCTGTGCGGTTTGCGCCGGAACGGTGGCAGCGATGGCGCTGGCAGGTCGCAGTAGCAGAATCAGCAACGAGATCTGCTCTCCTCTCTCTCCTCTCTTGCGATCGTCCTCTGTCGAACGAGGACTCTAATCTGTCCCGCAATCGCCTCTGCTGCTACGAGTTCTCACTTTGCTGCAAGATCCTTCGCAGCTCACATCCACCAATCTCGTCCCACCACTCATCGGAGTGAGATGAGCCGGGGGGTGTGTATGCGAGGCACAGAAGGAAGGCCGGTGTGGAGGAGAATCCCTCAATGCCAGAAGTGACGTAGCTTGTGTTGCCTTGCCTGGGGGGTTCGGGCGACGGAGGAGGGCGGCGGCGTCGGCTGAGGCGGTCCCGAGTCCAGCGGCGGAGGCTCAGCGACAGCAGAAGGCAGCGCGGTGTTGTGAGATGTGCGGCGGACGCGGGAACATGTCTGGCGGGCAGCAGCAGGAAGGAGGGCGCGCGAAATGCACGATTGTGGCGCGCAAATGGGAATTACGAAAGGCTCCGGGCTGGGAGTGCTCTGGCAGGTGGGCAAGGGCGAGACGGCGGCACCGAAGCGATGCTTTCGCGCAGCAGCACTAATAAACGCGCTTCTCCGAGAGCTGGTAGCACTTAGCGAGCGGGCGATGGTGGAGAGTAGTGCCGGGGGTTGTGCGTGTTGCTTGTGCGGTTGCATTCACGCCGTCAGTCGCCCGCCAAAAATCCTTCGAGAGCGAGCAAAGCTTCTCTCGAGTGGTTGGCGCAGGAATGATCAGGTGGAAGCTTCGCGTGGTGGACGCCGCGCCCCATCCATGGGATAAACCGCGAATGAACTTGCTTCTTTTGTTATTCTGAACACCAGCATCGAACATGTCAACATGTCACTACTTTCGCCCAATTGTACCCAGCCGCCGGTCATTTGGGGTCTCCGCTTCGCAACGTGCTATTCACGTGGCTCGTGTCGTCTAGCACAAACTCAATCGGATCCCGTACAGCATCTGGACTTACACGAAGTATTGCCGTCGGTTGCTACGCCCGCCCAGGAAATATTCCCATAGCCTCGTCTTGCCTGGTCCTCTATGCATGCCTTATATAATACAAACACTTCACTCGCATCACGTCTTTCCCACAGAGACGATCATCGTATAGTTTACACCACTCCCTAAACCCTTCCAACTGTATTGCTGAATCGCAAGGTTCAAAAATATAGCAAGCTTCTTCCATCGAGGGCACGAGAGCTTCAGCGACTGTGCCACACCTTGTATCTTCTCCCCACAACCCCCGAGATGCCGACTGCCGTCCCGAAAACTCCAAGCATAGCACAGCACAAAAATGTCTCTCGCTGATAAATCCGCGAAAGCCGTAACAGAGAAGAGACTGAATTACTGGTCCTTCGAAACTCGAATCCCGAGAACGAAGGCATGCAGCCAAAGAGATGTGTGACCGCAACTGCAGATGCATATCCTTACGCATACTGTACAAGCCCCTCAGGCAGCATCTTCGATGCAGGACCAGTTATCAGCTCTCTCGCTCAAGCTTGCAACCGAAGCAGATCAGATTAGCCGCGAACGAAAAAGAGGAAGGAACAGAGCTCCGTCTCCGTGGAGGGAGGTAGTAAATGCAGGTCTTACCTTATGCACGAACGGAGCGCGGGAGCTTCTCCGCTCCCACTTGCTTCCTCAGGCCAGAACAAAGTACTTCCAGTACATTCGCTCGCCGGGAGTAGTGTTTCATCCCACGCGCAAAGATCGGAAAATCTATGACAAGCTGTCGTGACCAACAAGATTCTGAGGATCTGTAAATTGATGCGCCGAGGCAGCGTGTGTTGCGAAAGGCTTTCTCTTCCAAAAAATGCATCTACAGTCGAGTCTATAAACTTCGTATGCTGTCTGTGTCTGCGCAATTGTACATGTGCATGCCGGTACAGCCCTTTACAGAAATGTTGGAGCTGCCAAAGAAGAACAGTCCCAGAAGACACCGCGCGTGTATGTGAATGTCCACATCTCCATTGTCCTTCACCGAGCGCTCCAAACGCTGACAAACCCAAATGCTCCCGTCTGCCTCGGAGCAGTCACGTCAGCATCACTCCTACTGATGATCCAGCACAACGTTGTTGCTCGTATTCGTCTTTCTCTTGCTCACGCCCACAATGCTCTGCGAGTATCCAGTCGGTGGTGGATGTTTCTCCGCGTACTCTTTGCGAATCCTCGCCGCATCCCGATCCCACGTCGCGGACTTCTCCTCATACTCGCGTCTTGCGGCATCGGCCGTCTCTTGTGCTGCTTGACTCTGCGCAACGTAGGGTTGTTTCTCCTCTTCCGATGCTGTTCGCCAAAGCCGGCCGACTTCGTTGCGGATCATGTTCCTACCGTCGATCCCAACTGTGGCCTTAGCCGTGTCCCACTTGTCTTTGGTAAAGAGGATGAAGGGGTTGACGCCGGGGCGTGAAGGTTTTACAGGTCGCTCGCCCAATTGTCCAAGAATGGTAGCCATGACAGCGGCTTCGTAGTCGAGGTCTGACCCATCGAAGCTGGGTGAGACCCAAAACGAGGCGTCTCCCGCGCACACGCTTCTTGCCGGAGGACCAGATGGCTTCCTCTGAAGCGTGGGAACAATGTTGGTCTCGAGGGCGCCCTCCTCTTGCTTGATGAATGGCTGCGAGGGTGGCATTGCTTCTACCGACGCGATGCTGTACCGCTGATGCATCTCGGGTCTGGGGGCGGGTGGTGGCACAGCGGGCGCCCAGCGAGAGTTGCTCTCCTCTTTCATAGGGGCAGGACCAATCAGTGGATGAGGCACTGTGATGAGGCCAGCCATGTCGTCAATTACCTCTGATGCCACGCGAAGTCCTGATAGGAAAGCGCCGTGCACGGTAGCAGGATGCGTGCCACATGTAGCCTCGCCTGCAAAGTGTAGGTTACCGACAGACCTTGACATCAGGTCGTAGTCGCCTGGTCGCGTTTCCGGAGCGACGTAGGAGTATGTCCCGCGCGTAAAGGGATCCCTCCTCCATCTGGTGACAATGACTTCAAGAGGTGCTGGGACCTCCACATGCGTGAAGACGCCTTGCAATCTCTCCGTCACTTCGCTCATTAATGTACTTGTGGGTGTCCATTCTGCATCGTGCGCAGCATTTCCCGCCATCAATGCAATGAGCATCGGTCGTCCGCTGGTCTTTGTAGCATTCCATATCAGATAGAAACGTCCTCTTCTACTCGCGTAGTCTGAAGGATCGAGGCTCGCGGTGCGCTCGGCTTCGTTCAGCAGGCCGAGCATATCGCGGTCGTTGTCCCAGAACGCTTTGTCGTACAAGAGAATGACCTGAGCGTGTAAGCAAAATCTCATAGTATGAGTTGAGAGTGACGTACCTTGTTCAGCAAGCCGAAGCCCATGCGGTCGATAGCACCCTGCTTCCAACCTGGCAGCGGAGGGTCGAAATCAATTGCGTTGGACTTCAGCACGCCGAGCGGTGTCGTGACGATCACCTCATCAGCTTCGTATACCTCACCGTTGGCGCAAACGACTTTGGTCGTCAGGCTGTCCTCAGATGCGCTTCCATCATCGTAGTGAATGCTGTCCACGATTCGGTCAAATCGTACGTCGAGCTTGCTGGGAAGGTTCATCAAGCCGCGTGGCACTTGGGTATATCCTCCAACGATCTCAGAATGCGCACCCTCGAATTCGTTCCCGGTGTCTTGATCGTGGCCGCTCAGACTCAGCGAAGAGACTGGCGCTGCGTTGGCATATTCGAGGTTGGCATGATGCCAGTTCAACAACCTCATATCCTGCGGTGTGATGTCAACCAGGCTTTGATATTGGTTGATCGCTTCGTCCATGACTGTCCCCAGCGTAGGATAGTCGCTTGCTTCGGCAATGCGATGAAGCGACACGCTCTGATTGCGTGCCACTCCCTCCTTCACCCCCCAGCCCATGGTCCTTGCTGCTCGAGATGCGCTGCTCCTGGCGCTTCCAGCCTCTTCGATCACCTGACTACGCCCAGTGAGCTTCTCAGTGCCCGGAGGAGCATTGCGACGGCGTCCTCTACGGTTTGCGGGTTTATGTGACTTGACGTGCGCCGCAGTCAGAGGCTCGAGCTCAAAGGCAGTAAAGCCATTGGCAGCAGGATCTCGATGTCTATTGATTAGATCTTCGTCACCCCTCAATGTGTCCTGCTTTTGCGGCTGCACGCGAAATTCGCCAGCCCGATCCGAGATGTCGGTGTAGAGCTCCGTGTTCAGTATATCCCTCCGCTCATCGACTGGCTTGCCATCCGTATCGTAAATCGTCAATGCGTCTCTCATCAAATGGTATCGGATGCCCAGCTGGCCGCGTATGATGGTGTCCAATGGGTTGCCATGTTCGAAACCAGTAACGATCATGGCGCCCATTTCCGCCGTGTTTCGCAAGCCGTCTGGCAAGCTTCCTCTGACCTGACTCCTCAGTGGTTTCGAGTATACACGCCCGCCAATTCGCTTTCGACCTTCGAGGATGATCACTCGCGGAGGTCGCTCACCCATAGCTATCCACTTAGCAGCTTCTTGGGCGAACAGACTCTCGAGTTGACGAGCTGTCGTCAGCCCAGATACTCCTGCACCAATGACCACCACTGTCCTCTGTCTAGTTTCTCGCGGATACCGCTTTGGAAGCGATTTGTCCTTTGGTACTTCCACACATCCGAAGTTGATGTAACCATTTCTCGACAACCACTTGTGAGCGACTTCAGCCAGTCCAAAAAACCGGCTCTCTTTTGCACAACCAGCCGCTTCCTCGCGTGAGACAGGGCACAATGGATTCTGCTGCCATAGTCTGAGGATGGCGTTTCGAATGTTGAGGTAAATAGTCACTTCTTTCGACATGAGTAGGTCCATCAGAAGTCGATTTTCGCCAGGATCGAGAGCATAGGGATCTAATCTCGACTCGTACGCCGCTTCGATGCATTGACTAGCGAATACATCTGCGGAGACTCGTGATGGTATTGACGATCGAGGGCGGAACTCGACGGCAGGTCGCACATACTTGGACAATTTGGGTACTTTGGGAGATGCGGCCATCACTGATGGAGTTGTCACATCTCCGTCCGTCTCCAAAGGCCTGACTTTCTTGGGTCGCCCTCGCTTTTTCTTTGGCGGTAGCTCGGGATGCGTCTTGTTCGCCAGCGCTGTATCAAGCGCGATTGAAGCAGAAGGCGAGTGAATCGAGTGAGCTTCAGGTGGAGAATTCTTTAAACTTCCGTCAGCTGATCGCTTCCTTGAGATTGATGTTGGTGCAGCATTTTCGATAGAAGGGTCTTCAGCGCCGACGGACGAGCACATGGACGATATGCCGGTGCTTGTCGCAGACTCCGAGGAGCCATATCGCTGCCATTTGCCATTGGCATCAAGTTGCCACCGCTCCTTTTGCACCGACCCAGAGGCATCTCGATCGAATACCTCTGTGCCGGTCGAGGATAAACTTGAGTCGTCCTCCTCCACGACCGAAACTTGAGGCATTTTGATATCTGCGCCCAGCGCCCCAGTCACAGGCTCGGCTACGGAAGCCATGTGGCCATCGTGTTGAACGACACCCGTCATCTGACACGGTATGCCGTTCAAACAAGCAGGGTGTTGGTATGTGTGTTATCCCTCATTGCCACCATGACAGCTGTGTCGGTTCCCAGATGTCGGCTTCGGGAGGCTGAAGGGTTTCTGCCGAGGACTGATAGAATCGCTTGGACCAGCTCGATTTTACAGGAAATAGCGAGAGTCGGGGCGTTGTGTCAGAAAAATGACGGCGTAGTCCGTATGCACAAATGAGCAGGGGCGTGTGTAGCTGCTCGATTCCAGTTGTGAATATCAGATGAGGGAGGCGTCGCTCCTGCTGTTCGAAGTGCGAGAGCGGGGATGGCTTGAGCGTTTTTCGCGCCAATCCCCAACTTCAACTTCCACTTCACCTCTCCTCTCCATGGCTGTCAGCGTGATATTGGCGCCCTCCTGGTCATACAGCGCTATCAATTTTACGCTCTGGCTGTCATTTGCAACCCTCTGGCATCATCTGTCGCTTCACTCCGTCTCCAGGATGCAAAGCTTACCTCTCCTCGATACCGCCTCCCGAAGTTCTCAACACCACAT